>CM061921.1:52389735-52441524 GCA_031002005.1 Vandiemenella viatica
AACCTGTCACATTTTTACAAATATACAATATAAATATAAAGGAGATTGATTTGGAGTAACTGGATGACAGGAGATTCATCATGGTGGACTTGTTTAAAGGTGCAACTGATGTAAGAATCAGTGAATTAAAGGCAGGTAAGTTGGTAAGTGAGGTGAGTGGTAGAGCAGGTGGAATGTTCAGTAATAGAAATAGATTTCCTTGTGATATCATTGGAATATGTTGCAGTTACTGGATACATGATGCTTATTTTGCAGCAAGGTCTACTGCATGGAAAGATCCATGTGGAAGTCTAGGAAAGTTAGAAGTTAAGTACTTGTGGACAAAGGTGATTTTCAGATTGGGAGGTTTGCTGAAGCATGTGCGTGGGGAAATGGGTAGGATTTTTGGAAGGAGGATGTAGATTTCGGGGAAGGAATATAGAAAGTCATGCCTACAGTGAAGGATCTAGCTAATGGATTCAAGGCCAGGAGAGAACTGGGTGAGAATATTTGGCTGTGGTCAGTGTTAGTTGTGCGTGTTGGCACGAGAGATTTTCACCCTTGAAAGATCACGGCAGCCCATTAATAATCATCCTGTTCTCTCCTGGCCTGTAATCCATCACTAAATAGCTGTCCATTAGGCAAATAGTTTACACTGCAACCCATACCATCCAGTGGCAGTCCATGCCATCTCTCATAACTCCAACAAACTCAACACCTGTTGCACGGTTTAGAGCTATCAGAATTTTTCGCACACCACAGCTTTGTACAGATGGGATCTGGCCTACCAACACACCCTTGACACCAACCATCCTCTTGGTCTCACACTACTCTAAGACCTGCCATACTTTTACAAATATATAACATTAACATAAAGCAGATTGATTGGGAGTAACTGGAAGAGAAAAGATGTGTGGATGGAGAGGTGAGTATGTAGAAAAGTATAAGTTGTAAGTTGTCGATAAAACCAGTTGGATACTGGGCAACGAATTAGGACTATTGTATTGTAGAGAGGACAGAACCATGGCCATAACCCAACATTTGATGCTAGGAGTAGGACACTGGGAAAGTTTACATTTATATATAAGGTAGTCATTACAGTGATGTGTTATCAAAGGAGGTGCTGCACAATATGACTCAAGCAGTGAAATATTAAAAGGTAAAATGCACTTAAAGCAGCACTGTGTGTATAAAAAATTCCTATCAGCCTTATGCTCCACCTCAAATAATAATAATTAAAAGAAGAATGTCTTGTTATATTTTTTAAAAATAACATTGGACTTTTTGACCCTGCAGCCAGGTACAATTTTGTAGACTTGCTCTACTAATAATTGTATTTGTGTTGTTTATCATTTTAATATACTCTACAACCCAGACAGCACATAACGAACACAACACTTGATTAAAACTTCCCATGCGCTATACTGGACTAAAAATGGTGAATCTTTGGCTTAAGAGTTCAATTCTCCTGCTGGCAAGAAGAATGTAACCATAGCTACTGTATGTTCTCTCCTTCTACCGCCTGAGAGAGAGGTGGTGAATAGGGTGGTTTTAATGAAACTATTTTGAAGTTTGTGATGTCGTGTTGCAGGAGTTATCATCATGAGAGGCAGCGTCGGCATGAGTTTAACAGTGATGTGTCGGAGCCTCAGCTGGAGCAGAATAGCTCCTTGAATGAGCACATCATGCAGGAGCTGCAAGAGGCACTAGCTCGACAGCGATATCTCATGAACATGCGATGTACGTATATCTGCGGTGTGATGTAACAAATGTTAGCTGGTCATTTTCCTAATGGATTTATTTTTAACAGATATTGAATCATTTGGCTATGTAATTGTGAAGAACTTGCCTAAGAGTGGGAACACAGAATTTGTATGAATCCGGTTGGTACAGCAGTCTGAAGTGTTATCGACGAAAATTTGAGCATACGTTCCAAGTTCAAGGATTACCAGATTTGTTCAGGAAAAAGTGATAGCAAAAGTGTAGCAAACACTGATACCTGAATGACAAATGATGATTTCTGTGAGAGACTTCCTGTAGAAGACAAATACAAATAACGGCTTATTTATCAACATTTCAATTTTTCTTTGTTAACAAAACTGTTGAATTATTGAATAGTTGTCTAGTATATACCAAAAACGTGCAACTACCAAGCCAGTTGTTAAGCAAATATCCAGTCCACAGAGCCCCTAATGAGCGTGAGTGATGTTGAAATGAAGTCGACCAACAGGTTCTGAGAATGCGACGTTTCTAAGTGGAGTTAACCTGGGCCTGGATGCAGAGACAGAATAATAGTGTCTTCTCCCCTGGCCTATATGTTATTATATATTTGTAGACAACTGAGAAAAATAATGCTAAATATAGTGTCTTTTCTGGGATGATAGTGATTTTATTGACTGACACCACATTTCTATCATTTCTAGAATTTGATGGAGTCTGTTAATGTGAGCTGAGTAGCTTAATCCAATTGTGTAGACAACTGTGTCGTCCGCAAATTGAGCCAGCTTGACATGGGGTGCTGTTGGTATGTCGTTAAAGAATATTTGTATGTTAAATAAGAAAGGTGAAATAACCGAACCTTGAGGAACTCCGGACCGTATTGGGCGAGTTTATGATTTGTAATCACCTGCTGCCACGAATAATCTGTTAAATAACTAAGAATGAATTTGATGTAATAATCCGCGATTATCTTGTGTCGCTTAGGTTTCTGCAGGGGGTTTCCACGCTGCTTGTTTCGGCGGGTGCCCAATTCTGTGGTCGCCATAAACTGCCCACAATGACAGTGCAAGTAAAGGTAGCCACATCCATGACGGCAGGGCCCGCTCTAGGAATCATAATGCACCGCAGCGTGTCGGCTAGTACAAATGCGCCGGCCGAGTGCAACCCAACGCTATGACGTCACACGCATGCGCGCAGGGCCCGCTCTAGGGGGGGGGGGGGCAAACCGATGTATGTGTTAAATACCCAATTAATAAAAAATCCACATACCGATTTTTTCGTTCGTTAAAAACTTACAGTTCTTATCTATTTGGGTGCGCCCCTAGAGACTTCGACGAGACGGGGCGCGGTCCTCATAGGGGCGCGCCGTTGTCCTGCCGCCTCGGTGTGAATTGCGCCATAGAAGCAACTTCAAAATGCGCCGCGTCCGCGCCACGTCTCTTCTGTGTGAATTGGGCCTTAGCACGCGAGTAGAACGCTGTTTCGACTTTTGTTGTCTCAACTTGCTTATTATTGCTAATTATTAAAGTGGTTTCATTACACAATAGCATTAGTCTTACTATTACGTTATTAGTGATAAGTGGAAGGTCATAAAATTTACTTCAGGATTTTATAATTTCTAAAGGTAAGTACATCTATGATTAAACTGTTATTTAGTTGGATATACGACATAAGCGCACAAAGACATAAGTGCACAACGACAAAAGCGCACAACAGTTGCGCGGTTGGGGGGGGGGGGGAGCTGTTACACTTGACCTTTGCTACCTGCGCTGATTCCGACGTTATACTGCCCAGAAATTACTAGACACGGCGAAAATGAGTGTTTTTTAGCAATCGCAGTTAGGCTCTAAAACACGGAATCGATAGTGCTTGACGGGAGATGCTGAGTATTTACTTTATTGAATTGATGAACCAAATCAATATGGATCTTAGTTATTGGAAATCGAAGTGGAATATTTTGAATAATAATTTCTTCTCGTAATCCGAGCCTCACAGATTTGTTGTAAAAAATAGATATAGGCATTGAAAGTGTTATGGTTGGGTTAAATTACATACGCTATCTTTGATCGCTTGTGAAAATACTGTAGTTTAGTGGGTTTGGGACAGTACTTATAATCATTAATAAATAAATAATATTAACAGCTACTGATTACCGAATAATTACTTCACATACCATTAGTATATTCAATTTCGAATGTTAACTGCTAATATATAATAACCCATGATGCTTATTATATATACGAATGCGGTTTCTAGATACTCTAATTGCTGCATTTGCCGTTTCAAAAAAAAGAAATTCATTAACTATTTTAGTGAATGTGAATAACTTTATCAGTTGGCATTGCGCGACAATCACTCCACAACATCATTTAAAATATATGTATATATATTTTGTGAACTTGGAACGTATTCCGTTTAAGCCTATAGAAATTGCCATTCTGTATACACGGTTTCTGCATTTGCAGCAAATTTACGGATCGTATCCTCCGCGAATAAGCTTTGACTGTATAGTAACACTAGACTTTCTTTATGTTCACAGGGTATGGAAAATATTTTGTGTTGTGCATAAATATTTTTTATATCGACTGAGAATATGGTTTTAGTTTATCTAGAACAAGGATAAATATTTACTTTTTATATTATTTTATAGTGTACATTGTTTGAGTTACGGGCGTGACTCTTCCAAAATGTCTGATGGTCAAGAAAACTACCTGGTTACCAGTACAAAAAAAGAAGGTTGCGAAAGGAAGCGGAAAGGCAGAATCAATCCGGGGCGTTAAAAAATATACTGTATTCAGGGTTTACCAAAACAAATCTTAGAATCCACTATCAGGTCGGGATACAAAAGACGTACAGAATCGTCAGAGAATAATAGCATACAAATGAACGAAGTTTCTAAACCAATTGGTACTGACACCGGGGGCGGATCCGGGGGGGGGGGCTAGAGGGCTGAAGCCTCCCCCCCTCAAAAGTATCTAGGTCCACCCCTGACATTGTAATTTTGGAGACCTTTTTTTTAGCTCTACGGATTCGAGGCCCGAGGAGGCTAGAAAGACTACCCCATGGCCAACTCAAGCCCCCCCCCCCCAAAACCAAAAACCCTCTGAACCAAAATTAACTCAAGCCAAGCCCCCCCCAAACCAAAATCCTGGATCCGTCCCTGACTGATACCAACGTGACTCACAGAAGGCGTTCTAAAACTTTGTGGCCAAGAATTTTACGAGACGCCGTAAGAAGCTTTTTAGTAAGGCAAGGTCCACCTAAACTATTACATAGTTACAAATTTCCTTCCAGTGACACAGGTCGACATTTTAGCGCAAAATATTATGCACGAATTTTAAGCAACGGAGAGCAAATATTGCGAGATTAGCTACTATCTTTCACAAAATTGCGTTTACTGCTTCTGTTGTAAAATTTTCGGCTGTTTAGTTAGTTCTCTCTCAAAGGAGGGTTTTAAACATTGGAAGCATCTCGGCGAAACTTTAAGAGAGCATGAAATTTCGAAAAATCATATTCAGGCACAAAAATCATGGCTATAAATGAACGAAAGATTAAATTGTTGTAAAACTGTAGATGCTGCCACTCAAAGAGTTATTACGTAATGCCGAAATAACTCATAGGAATGAGGTGCTTCTAAGAATCGTTGCAATTACCAAAATGCTTGGTAAAAGTTGTCTGGTTTTTCAAGGTATAAGCGACAAGTTGTTTGAGCATAATAACGGTAATTTCTTAAAAATAGTTGAGTTACTGTCTGAATACGTTCCCATTATGGAAGAGCACGCGCGTTGAGTGCTCTAAAAAGTAGAGACTAAAGCTCAATATCTTGGGAAAAGTATACAAACCGGGATAGTAGATCTGCTGCATCAAAGCATCTGCTGCATCAAAGCCTCATGTTATTAATGAAATAAAAAAAAATCAAATATTTTTCATAATTTTAAACTGTAATCCTGACTTTAGTAAGATACAGCAAACTACTCTTGTAATCAGATATGTTTCAATCAATAAATTTAATCCTGATGTTGAAATTAAAATTAATGAAAGCTTTTAAGGCTTCTTACCAGTCGAAAGATCCACAGGAAAACAAATGCCTGATACTATAGTTGGAGATCTTAATGACTTGGGTTTAAATTTGCAGGATATCAGAGGCCAGTGACTGACAACGGGTATAATATGAGGGGCAATAAAGCAGGAGTGCAATCTAGAATTAAACAATATAATTCGCGAGCATTCGTGTAGTAGCCATTCTCTCAATCTTGTTATTAATGGCAAAAGCTTCCTTGGAAGCCGCTAATTTCTTCAATATGGTCCAAAAAATATATTTATTCATTTCGGCATCTACTTTTCGATGGGCAATACTTTTAAAGCATGTTCAGGGTTCAACTTTGAAAACATGGAGTGACACTAGTTGGGAGAGTAGGATAGAGGCATTAAACTCTTTAAAATTTAATTTGGGAGATGTATACGACGCCTTGCTAAGCATTTACGAAAACCAAAAAATTGATAATTTAATGATTTAGCCATTTTGGCAATTGAATATGAAATTGCTGATGAAGTAAATTTAAAGATGTAATAAAAAATTCGCAAACTGAAAGTAAGAAAAAAAGTTTTTTTGTGATTTTAGCGTATTTGATGTAATCTCGTTTTATTTTCAAAATAATGTCATTTAGATTGTTTGTGTGATAATATCCATCTGTAATAGCATTTAAAAATGTAAAAAAATATGGTTAATTTGTGGTTACGTACAAATATTTCATAATTAATTTCTCTATTTTGAACAGCTAGATCAAAATTCAATAACTTTATTTATGAATATACGATTTTATTAAAATAAAAATAAAATATTTTATTCGATTAAAAATTAATTATTTTTTTAATAAAATATATAATTCTACATAATCTTAAGGGGCGGCAAATTGTCTATTTGTCCGGGGTGGCAAAACCGCTAGAGCGGGCCCTGATGACGGTCTTTGCAAATAAAAATTGGGAAAAAAATTAACAGTCATATGGATTGCCAAAAGACTTGAGCTTCTAAATTTCCTGACGGATTACGACATTGACGTGGTGCTAATTAATGAAACTCAGATCAAGATGAGAAACTACGCCTTTGTTCTATCGGATAGAACAACCCAGTTTGAAGCAATCGCGGTGTTCACTACACAACGTCTTCCACATAGAGGAATTCCAAAAACTCAAATAGGTGACTTGGAACCAGAGCCGGCGCTAGGAATTTCGGGCCCGGGGTAAAATGGGCGACCTTTTTTTTAGCTCTACAAACTAGCCGGGCGACAATGGGCGGCCCCTGCAGCCGGTGATCGGTGGCCCCCATCAGCCGGCGGGCCCCGGGTACATTTGACCCGCTTACCCCTCCCTAACGCCGGCCCTGCTTGGAACATACAGGCAAAGAGGTCAATATGGAGGGGTAAACAGTAGATGTAATCGCAGCCTTCAACTCTCCCAACAAGGTATTTACAGTGCCAGAATTACGAGTATTGCCAGATAACTACCAAAACGTCGTACTGGGGAAGGAGGTGGGGAAATGAATACCAAAAACCCTGCTTAGAATTACCGTGCGGCAAACAGGAACGGGTGAAGTCTCCTTCAGTTGTTGAGTGACAACATTGATGCTGAAGTGATAACTCCGGAGTAACCTACCTACTTCTCAAACAATGCGCAAGATTGACTCTACATACTTGATATTTACGTGATGAAGGGGTTGAGCTAGTCGCGGGAAATTTCCTTGCCTTATCAGCTCAATCAAGATCACAGTCCAGTACACCTGTCATTGCTATTACAAGAATGTGACAGTTTGAGGCTCAGATGAAGGTATTATGTAAACTGGGAACAATATCGTGAAGACGTTGCACTCAACATTTCAGAAGGTATGGAAATAAACACACCAGAAAAAATTAGCAGGCTGTGTCAAGTAACACAAACATCCTTCACGTATGAATTGATACATCGGCACATATAACAAGTCGAATAAATCTCAAAAACTAAACCTGGAAAAGATGGCCTGTGATCCAACTGACAGGAGAATGGTCAACCATCCCCCAGATGAGATCAAAGAATGTTTAAGAATACACAGAAGCTAGAATTGGGAACAAAAATCAGTTGAAGTAAAGAACAGTAGTCGCAAGGTGTAGGCTCTAAATAAAGATACAAGTAAAATCAAAGAAGCCATAAGACAACTACATGGCAGACGAGGACTAGTGCACGATCCTGAAGACAAAGCACAAGCACTTGCTGACACCACTGACGACCACTTTCAAACTAACTATATAGATGAGAGCCATGATCACGGAGAGCGGGTTATTAAAAAAACCTACCACATTCCTGCGACAGAGCCGCAGACTGAAGCGAATTTAACAAACGCAGGGGTATACAGACCTTTATCCGCAGGCTGAAGGCCAAAAAAGCTGCGGATATGATCAACTGATCCTCTGCAAATCATAAACCTACCTTCAGGTGACTGAAAACACATTATCCAAATCAGGAAAAAGTAAGACATTCCCTCACAACTATAGACCAATATCACTACTGCTAATTATTGCTTAAGTTTTTAAGCAGATTATACTCGCCTGTAACCTCCTTGTAAGAAAAAATATAATCAGTGCCCAGCAGAAAGTCCACTCAACAGTACAACAAAGTGCCAGGCTAGTGGAGCACATCTGCTCAAAACAACTGGAGGGAAATACACAGCAGATGCATTCCTTGACATCGAGATAGCTTCCAAAAAACTACAGCGTAAAGGCTTGATTAATAAGTATGAGTTTTCCGATTCCATAATACAAATCACCAGTTTTTATCTAGAAAACGGGAAATTTTTTAGTCTGCATACGATGAGCAGCAATGTCAGCTTGTATGCAGGTGACACGGCACTTTACACCAGCCATAGCCCCCTAGGATATGCTGCAAAAAAGCTTAAAAGATTCCTAAAACAATAGTGTTATTTATGGAAAATAAAAATTAATGCCACATTATTATTAACAAAAAAGAGAAAACTACGTGATTGCACACAGAGGGAGGTGACATCGAATGGCTAAAAGAAATAAAGTACCTTGGATTGCGATTAGACAAACAACTGACTTGACGATCTCACACAGATGCAATCAAGGAAAAAGCCAATCTTAACAGCCTCTACCCAACCTTTAGAGGGGATGATTTAACAACAGAGTCCAAACTGATCAGCTATCGTGCTATTGTCTAAACTACATTCCTGTACGGCTCCGAGTTATGGAGTATGGCTGCCTGCTTTCTCATCAAAAAGCTGTGGGAACTAGAAACAGAGGCCTACGTGTTATCGTTGGCGCACCCTGATGACTTTCATATAGGAGCATCCGGCAGGACCTCCACACTAGCAACAACGATCAATCAAGCTTCTGAAAGGTTTTAGCACCGCTGTGGAAATTCCACCTTCCCAGAAATTACAACAATAGGAAACGAACCAAAAGAAACACTGCCGCCTAGACATTCTAAATGGTCAATGAATAGATAATTTCCCTACTGATCTCCAAGTCCTCCTCTCCTCTATTAAGTGTAAATAAGGGTTCCTTGTAAATAACATGCATAATTAACATCCTCCAATATATATATAAGTAGGTAGGTACTATATAGTTAGGTACCCAGTATAACAAGATAAACCCTCCATTATTTAGTAAGTTGGTAATTATGCCCCCATATATATATAAATTGCCTCTGGCATACCCCACTACTCTCTCAGCCAATGCAAAGCCACATCACCCATGGAAAATAATCTTGGGAGGTGCAACTTCGACTGAGCGTGATGGGTGAACGGTAACGCTCTAGCCTCGCAGTCTATAGAACGTAGGTTAGAATCCCCACCTGACCACCCAGATTCCTGTTTTACATGATTTCCCAAAATCACTCCAGGCGAAAGGTGGGAGTGTTCCTTCAAAAGTCCATAGCCAAATTCCTTCCCGTTCCTTGCCCGCAGTTCTATTCCGCCGCTAATGACAAACAAGAAACAACTGGTGAAAATTTTGCCGTATCCTGTGACCTTGAATACTCGCACCTCTTCATACCAGTTCTTGGCAAAGACTGGACTCAACGAGTCTCATTTCCAAGTGCTCTCGCAAAGGAGTTCAACTAGAATTAATACCTGGAAAAGCTTCATCGTAAGCTCTTCCTACCTCCAACATCAGCATCATCCACTTGCAGCGAAGAGACACACTCTGTTGACAAGAAGGAGCAACTACATCCAGCAGTGAACAACAGCCAAGCATTAACAGCAGACCAATCTCGAAAAAAAGGCCAGTGCAACTGCTAATGGTTTTCACATCTGTGCACCAGGTCTTTCTGACTGAATCCCTCCGTCAGTTTGCAAATGCCTCCTAGTGTCATCTGGCCAGCGCAGGATAGGTTGCTCGTCTCCTGCTCATATAGATCTGACGTGTTACATTCTGAGGGAGGGTGAGGAATAAAGCAGCCAGGAATGCGAAGATAGCTGATAGTCGGTGGGCTGCGAGAGTTCACATCGGAGGAACTTATCCGCAGATTCATGGAACATGCGATTTCCGTGTGTAAAGTGAACCGAATGCCACAGCCATCCACCCTATAGAGCCTACCGTTGATAGAGTTGACGGCCGATCCCCCTATTCATCCAATATGAGAGGCGCAATCAACGCGGTTCATATTTTTCAACCGATGGGACCAGTTGCACTATACAAGGAAAAAAAAAACAGCTCAGTCCACCACAACACGCAACTGCTCTTTAGCAGCATGCCCCTGCCTACAACCAGGGAAATGAAACATAAAAAAAGGCCAGTCAAGAGTTATCAGACCTGCTGAGCTCCATTAAGCTGAGATAGTCTTCCATCCAGCCAAAGGAAGCCAACGCACCAAGCCACCCCATTAAACTCCACTAGCAAACACCCAGGACCACATTGACGGCTATTGCCAGTACAACCACGGTGCGGCAGAAACTCAATGGGGCTTCAAGCTAACTCCAACCATCGAATTGCGAACCAAAAATCATCACAAAGCTCACCATTCCGACTGTGAATTTACTCAAAGATTCCCGATCAATCGATGAAAGCACTTTATAAAACCAGGACACACCTACAGAAAACAACAGTTACAGTCGACGTCATGAAATTGACATGCCAAGGTGGCGCAGTCTCCGTTTCCTCCCCTGCCCGCGCCCCATGTACCTAGGTTGGTCCGGCCACATTGCCACATTTGTTTTTGCCGGTCGTCCATGCATATCTCTGTACGCGGTCGCTTTATTTCCTTAGTTTAAGGCCTATTTTGGTAATGTTAACGGCGGTGATGTTCGGCACAGAATCATCAGTGCATTAACAGACTAGAAGTAATATTCGCGAATTTGCAGGCTGGCTGGGCATTGGAAACCTAATTAAATTCGTCGTAGCAGATATTTTCAAGTATTTTTTAAGGACTGTTACCAATAATTAAGAGAAAAAAAAACCCTTACTTTGTTCACTTACATAGAGGTATTTGTAAGCAGTCGTTTCAAAGTATAATCGGTCCCTTATATTTGACAAATTAATTTTAATTTTGTCTTTGCTTTTCAAGTTTCCTCGTGGGATTTGTCATATATCGTCCTCTGTGTACAGTGACAATAACAATTCTTTGAGAAGCTGAAAACAACGTTTCCATGGAGAATAGGAAATATTTTTCTCAGTGGTAAACAAACCGACCGACCAGGCGGCATTGCAGCGGGCGCAGCGCGCAATCATTCGCACAAATACAAACTGAAAAAATCAAGAGGGGTTGTCTGAGGATACTGTGCGTGCTGCCAAGATTAATTTAAATATCTTTTTTTTAGAAACTTTCTCGCTGGAGGTTTCTACGTGAACAAATAGAACTGAAGCTAGTCAGCGACAACGTTTTACATTACACAGCCGAAACAACTAAGCGATTCGTGAAACATTACTTTTTTTTTTTTTTTTACTAACATTTGTCTTTAGGTTCAGGAAATAGTATAATTTTTGGGGTTATTTCTAATGTTTTTTTTTTTTTTTTTTTTTTTTTTTTTTTTTTTTTTTTTTTGTCTGTCGAAGTGAAAAAAGTATTTTGATTTTTTTCATGGAAACTAGTTTCTATTTTTTTTTAATAGTCACACAAATGTTTCGAATTAAAAAGCACATCACCTTGTTCCGCAAGTTAAGTATTATTTATTTTAGAATTTTTTCTCACTCATTACTTAAAGTTGAATTTTTTGCTTATTTGCTACACTGTTAAGAGACCCCGTGACCTTCACAGGCGTAAATGTAAGAGGGAGTAAATGTCTAAGACAATTAAATCCACCGTAGGTCGCCCTACAAGCGCACCCTCTCTCTATACTACACTCATTTAGAGGTCTTTTTGATTTCAAGGAAGTTTGCTGCAGTGGCGCAGTTGATGTTAAAGCCGTGGTGATATCCTCGATAAAGCGCATTAATTGACATGAAGCCGATACCCTAGACTGGAAACCGAATTGTTTCGTATGTATGGTAACGTTGCAGCATACAAGTATTGACGATTCTTGTTATAAGCGCCATTCCATTTTTTTAAAATGATTCAGATGGGCGTTAAATATACGATCAGCACCAGGTGATTTACTATTCGCAAGTTCTTTTTTTTTTTTTTGATAAAGCTTCTAGTTTCTCCCGTAGTTGTTAGTGTGTGTTGAGTATTGTGTATGAATATTATAACGTCGTTTGCACATTCGTTCGTCAATTGGAGTTGTTTGTAGTCGTTTTGTTGGATTGCTTGTAGCCGATATTGCTCGGCGAATTGGTCAGCTATAAGCTCTACTTTTGCGGCTTGCAGTAAAACTGGTCCTGCAGTTTTTTTTGTTGTTTTTTTTGTTTGTTTTTTTTGTTTTTTTGCTTGTGGCTTTACGCCTCATCGACTTCGAGGTCCCTAGGTGCGGAAAGGACTGGGGGCAAGGAACGGGAAGGAATTAGGCCATGACCTTATGAAGGAACCATCCCGGTATTAGCCTGGAGTGATTTGAGGAAACCATGGAAAACCAAAATCTGGATGGCCGGATGGCGATTCGAACAGACATCCTCCCGAATGCGTGGCCAAAAGGTTAACCACAACACTCTGGATATGCGGGCGTAAAAGAAGGAAGATTGAAGCATTTGCAATGTGGTGCTACAGAAGAATGCTGAAAATTAAGTGGACAGACAAAGCAAGAAATGAACGAGTTTTGGAAATGATTGGTGAGGAAAGAAGTTTGTGGAAGAAGCTTACAGAAAGAAGAGACAGGCTGGTAGGTCATATTTTGAGACATGCTGGATTGGTTAATTTTCTGGTGGAGGGAACAGTCGAAGGTAAGAACTGTAGAGGAAGCCAGAGATTAGAATATATGAAGGAGATAATTGAGGACGTGGGTTGTAAGTGATATGTAGAGATGAAAAGGTTAGCACAAGATAGGAAGGGATGGAGGATTGCATCAAGCCAGTCGAAAGACTGACAATAGCAAAAAAAAAAAAAAAAAAAAAAAAAAAAAAAAAACATCAAATACACCAAATACAAAATAGTTTCTTTATCTATGTTTTACTGTATTTATTGGATATGCTCTTCCCTTGCATAGGTCGTTCAATAGCCAATAACACAGAGGGCAAGAAGTGAAGATCCTTTCCTACGATTATTGTATGTGAACTCGATGATTGCGTGTTATGTGTAGCGGTTTGTGTGTGAGGCTGAAGGAGAGGAGAGGTCCAAATTTAGCGTCTCCCACAACCGACGAATCACAGTCAGCACCATATGCAGTGTGGAGAGGTTAGGATTTAATTCGGACATTTTGCTCTTAATTAATTTATCGCAGTCCATGTACCAGCGATGGAAAGAAAGTGTTTCCTACCACCTTTATTCTAATCCACCACCTACCGAGCATTGTGGGTGAACGGTTAACGTTCTGGCCTCGCATTCGGAAGGACGCGGGTTCGAATCCCCGTCCGGGCATCCAGATTTAGGTTTTCCATGGTTTCCCCAAATCACTTCAGGCGATTGCCGGGATGCTTCCTTCAAAAAGGTCATGGCTGAATTCCTTCCCGTTCCTGGTCCCCAGTCCCATCACGCCTCTAATGACCTTAGCCGTCGACGAGGCGTTATAAAAAATTAATCCACTAGACTCGACTCGAGTGATTAGTACACTTTCGGCGCCTTAGCTCTTTTTGAAAACTGATAAACTTGATTGCAATACATTTGTTGAATCTGTGCTAGTGATAATGTGTATCGTTGTTGAAAGTCAAATGCGGTCTGTTCGTGTGACGTCACGATTGCTCTGTATTACCGTGCATGATATGTGGCTTTTTAATATTTCACTAACTACGAACCTGTTTACACAATTTTCCAAACAAAAAGCTGAAACTGTAAACAATGAAGCCACGAATTGAAAATTATACCTGTACAGTTTTAGAACAAACATATCGTGCAGCTGGTACGAAGAAACGGGAAGTTCCTCAACCGTGGTAGATGTATGCACAAAGAGAATAACAAAGTTTGTTATGTCCCTGAACTCCGACTTCGTGACAACTGAATCTTAAATGCGACATCGAAAACAAGTTCTAGCGTATTCAGCGTTCGATATGTTTGTGGTTGGAGTAGAGACATAGCTGTGATCCGACTACAGCGAAATGCAAATATGGTGAACTCTGCTGCCGAAATCCTTAATGCGGCGCGCTCGTTTTTACAAACCTTGCTGACATACGACTGGTATAAAACAAAATAATTTGTAGAGAATACAGTTAGCACTTTTTAAACAAATGTTGTTTTCAGGGCCGTGTAAATTTGTACAGGATAATCTTACCTAAATTTTTAATGTTAAAGTTAAAAGTCCACGACTTCATTCAGTATGTTGCGTTGTGATTTCTCGTGCATTTAAATAACACCAGGCTTTTACTATAGTAAAATAATAATATATCGCTTTACACTTTTTCCAGATCTATAAAAGTTGGTAAGAAACTTAAATGTTGTCAAAAAAGGTCTTCATAATGTATTGCAGACGTATGGGTGTTTGTTTACAGAGCCTAGTGGATGAGTGGTAACATTCGGTGCTGACGGTGAAGGACGTATGTTAGAGCCACAGTCTGCCCATCCAGGTTTAAAAAAAAAAAATAAAAAAAAAAAAAATTGTAATTTGGCATTGTAACCATTCAGTCAAGTGCGTATATAGAATCATCTTGTGTTATTATTGATGATAACAAGGGACCGAGCGTGGTGGGTGAATGGTTAACGTTCTGGCCTCGCATTCGGGAGGACGCGGGTTCGAATCCCTATCCAGGCATCCAGATTTGGGTTTTCTATGGTTTCCCCAAATCACTCCTGGCGAATGCCAGGATGGTTACTTCAAAAAGGCCATGACCGAATTCCTTCCCGTTCCTTGTCCTCAGTTTCATCCCGCCTCTAATGACCTCCTTAGCCGTCGATGAGACGTAAAGCCGTAAATAAAAAAAAAAATTACAAGGGACAGGACAACACAGGACGGACGCAACACTTAATTAAAACCACCCATGCTCTGAGGCGGATTCGAACCGGCAACCCCTACAACGCGAAGCCAGCTCGCTACCCCCGCGCTACCGGGGCCAGCAGATATTTGTTACTCTGTGGTTTCTTGAAATCACTTCAGGCAAATACCGGTATATTTCCTCTTAAAGATTATGGCCAAATTCTAATGATTTAGTCATTCACGAGCCGTAAAGATCCTACTGGAAAAAATAGTGAGAGTAAGGGCTTCTCGTAGCCATTATAACAGAGGGGAGGTAGGCAGGAGAACATCTGACGGATTTCACAATAATGGAATATGAAGAGGTACAATTGTATACTTACCCGAAAAGTTACCTATAACAAGTAATTTGCGTTCTTTTTAGTATGAGCTTTCGCCTTTACAATGCAGTCATGTCATCTGAAGGTTAATACAGTCTTGTTACCGCGCATCATTCTGTGCTACCAGACTCGACGTTGTTTCATTTACCAGGCGCTAAACTAAAATTATAATTTAAATCTGAACGACCGTCTAATATTTTAGAAGTTATAGTAAGCTTTCGCATTCTTTAAATACAGAGCTTTATTGGGGGCCTGCAGTCCTAAAGTTTGCCAACACCGTGTCCGCATTCTGCATAAAACATTATCGGATTGTTCTTTAGATGGAGTACTGAGTGTCGGGTTGTTTGGTAAGCGAAGATACTACGCAAACAGAACTTTCGTTGATCTGTGTAAAGCCATATAAGCCTGTAGAATACGGGTTTCCAAAGTTTTTTGTACCACGTCCTCCACCCCCACACCACAATTTTATTATTAATAAGGTGAATGCCTGTTTTACATTACATTACATTACATTCATCTCAGAGGAAACTCACTAAGTATTTAATGACAGAATAAAGGTTTTCAGCACTGAGAGGTGACACGGAGACAGTTTTTGCGTCGGTGTAGAGCTAGGTTATCGGCGAAACTACCCCGACATGTCTTCGCGCCTCCCCGCACTGAGCGTGGTGGGTGAGCGGTTAACACTCTGGCCTCGCATCCGGGAGAATGCGAGTTTGAATCCTCACCTGGGCATCCAGATTTTGGTTTTCCATGGTTTCTTCAAATCACTCCAGGAGAATGCCGGGATGCTTCTTTTAAAAGGCTATGTCCGAATTCCTTCCCTTTACTTGCCCCTCATTATTTCCTGCCTCTAATTACCTCGACGTCGACGAGGCGTAAAGATATAGCAAAAAAAAAGCGATATTCCCTGCAAGATGGTAATTTTTAGGAATCAAAGAGGATGTGTCTTTAAACTTTCTTAAATACTGCGTAGAGGGTAACTCTATAAAATCCAGTGATAACAGGATCGTGGAATACATTTAGGCACTGCAGCTCCGAATCAATTTCCTGCTTCGAAAATCAAATTTTACTATTCAGTCGCGGAGAGTTCGTGATGAAAACTGTCATTTCTCTCGCAGGTGACTGGGGTTTACTGTCTTATTCGGTTCATTTTGCCGTGTCTGAAATCCATAAACTTCGATTGTCTTTGGAGATGCAGCTTCGAGTGCGAGACCAAGCATGATGGGTGAGCGGTAACGCTCTGGCCTTGTATTCTTTAGGATGTAGGTTCGAATCCCCCCCCCCTCCCACCGGCCGTCCAGAGTTGGGTTTTCCATGGTTTCCCCAAATCACTCCAGGCGAATGCCGGGATGATTCCTTTAAAAGGTCATAGCCGAATTCCTTCCCGTTCCTTGCCTCCCACCTTTCCCGCCTCTAATCACCTCGACGTCGACGAGGCGTAAAGCCATAAGCAATAAATAAATAAAATAAATACTCGGCCGTCAGCACTAGGCAAGAACTATCGATTTTATGTATAATTTATCAGTTTTTATCGCTTATGTTAAAGTTGTATGGATACGACGTTGAAAAGTTGGCATAAAGTCAATCTGCAGTTGAAAGGCCAGGTAGAAAAAGTGGATTCGTATAGGATTGGAAAAAGCGTCTTATTTATTATTTATTTATCAATCTTGTTCCATGGATCCCTGCTGAGGAAGTACCTCTGGGATGTGAAACATGTCATTGTTGATACATATACACATAATATGAGTCATATCATAGTAAATATATATATATACATATTTTACAAATACAAGAAATAATAATAAACATACATTTTTGCAACTGAGTTTTGCAAACGTCATAATGAGTACAATTAATTATTTTCTTCAAATTCTTGAATGGAGTAGAAGGAGTTGCCAATAAGATAATCTCTAAGTTTTTGTTTGAATACATCTTTATTATCTGAAAGCTGTTTTATACGATTAGGTAGTTTATTAAACAGATGTATCCCAGAATAATTAACTCCTCTTTGTACTAATGACAGAGATGTTTGTGTTTTATGCAAGTTATTTCTGTTTGTTGTATTGAAACTGTGTACCTGTGAATTAGGTGTAAACAGGTTAAAATTTTCTATGACAAAGCTCATGAGAGAATATATATACTGAGAATACATTGTAAGAATATTGAGTTTCTTAAAGAGTTGTCTGCAAGAAGTTCTTGGTTTTACCCTACACAGAAACCTAATAGCTCTTTTCTGTGCTATGAAAACTTTTTTACTTTGTGAAGAGCTTCCCCAAAAAATTATGCCATATGACATTACTGAATGAAAATATGAGGTGTACACCTGTTTCATTAATTCTAGATCTGCTGTTAGAGAAAGTGTTCGTATTGCGAAGGTGGCACTACTTAACTTTGCCAGTAGTGTAGTGATATGATCATGCCAACAGAGTTTCTGATCTATTTTAATACCAAGAAATTTTATACTCTCTGTTTCTAAGATTGTGTTGTTTTTATAGTTTATACATATATCTGATCAGTTATCCAGTGATACGCATGAAACTCCATACCATCGAGTTAATCCATGTCTTAAAAATCGGTGCTGTTAACGAACGTGTTACCCTATTTACGCGAAACAAGTGACAGTAGATCATCTGGCTTCAGTCTGAAAAGGAACTGAGTGGAAAAAGAAACATTTAAAGTTACTTTGCGACATTTAAGTGAAAATTTTCTTACACTTTTTTGCATGTCGAGGAATATCATCAAAATCAGGTGGGATATGTTCGTAGTCATGGCGTTAAGTGCTGTACATGAATACGACTGTTCTGCGATCGTGCTTTCTTTAAGACGTCTGGGAACTCTTTCAGTCACATTGGATTTGATTCGCCATGACAGACAACTCGCTCCAATGCAACCGCGGCGATTTCTTGCGTTCCCGCACCGCATAACCCGCTCATATCGCACTTCCTGGGTGTTCGGCTTGCTGGTGAGACAATATTTACAATCATACATGATTTCTGTATGTTGACTGAAGTTTATAGGCCGACGTTGTGTTGACTTTGTTTATTTTTAACTTTGACTACAGACAAGTTCACCACAACCACGCGACACTAATGTATCACACAGGGAATCGATATATCTTGAAAAGAACTGTCGATTATGTCCATACCGAGTGGTGTCGCAATTTCACTGAGTCAGAACTTATACTGCGCCGGATTTTCCAGACGCAGGAAACGAACTCGTGATTACGGCGCGACCATTAGAACAGCAGCGTGGTCAACTCTCGGTATAACAAAAGTTTCGATCCTTTGGCTGTCAGGTGGTAAGTTTCTGTTTTAGATTTAGATAATAGATTCGGAGCTACAATGCTAAACTGCACTGTTAGTTAGAAACGTTTGAAAATATTTACATAAAACAGCAAAATAAGGACTGCCGATATTTTTCTTGGTTTTCACTAATAGTCAGTCAGTGGAGGATTCCAGAGATAGACTAATTAAATGTATTTTTCACTACTTTTAATATTAACTAGTATATCTACTGTATATTTAATTGATTTTGCTCTTTTATTATTTCAGCATCACCTGGGATGGAAGAGACAACTATGTAACGAAAGATCAAGATTTTCAGTTATATTTATATCTAAAGTATATTCCATGTGTTCGATGTTGACTGTTTTATTGATAATGCTTTAAGCTTGCGAGTAATGCTTAGGAGAAAAATTAAACTGCTAAAAAAACTGACTTATGCTTACACTTTCGGGCAAATATCTATATGAAATTAAGTTTTTACAATGTTCTCTTGTCTATTAGAGTCACATTTTCTTCAACACCTATTAACGCCGAAATTTATGCCATTTTTCAAATCTAACGCAATTTCTTGAAGAATTCATAGAAAAGTACATTACAATAAAATATCTTTCGACATCAGTACTGGAAAATCAATAGAAAGTTGCAAATGGGAAACTGAATCAACTCCTTAAGCCGACAATGAACGGTGACAAAGTTAAACTTGTTCTCTTCATCAGAACGCTTCTGCTTAGTGATTTTCACCACTTGCTGCTATTGGCTATATAATCATTAAGACATACTACTATAATCGAGTTGTAGAAATGTGTAGAATGAATCAATGTATGTAAATGTGTAGAATGTTTTAAATATTTGCTTATCCAGTCCCGTTCCTGTTGTGGGCCTGGGTACTGAATAACCTTCTCCAGCTTCCTCTTTCATATTCTCCTCTCTGTTTTCCTAACACCATCCCTTCATCTAGTGCATGGGCTTCCTCTTGGTTACTTTCCTAAATCCTTTCATCTGCCTTGAACGTCTGACATATCATGAGCTTCCAGATTTTTCTCTCTCTCAAGCTTTCCACTCCCAATTGCTTGCTTATATCCAAATTCCTTGTCCTATTTCCTCTTGTATTACCTATTACATTTCTTGTGACACTATAGCTTTTCTTTCTGTAAAGCTTCCTTTCCCAGTTCTGGAGTCTTTCCTCACAACTATTTCTAATAATTTTCTTCCACCATAATTCATGTTTACACATTCAAAGACTATCAAAATTCAGTCACATCTATTTATGCCTTTCCAAACTTCTGCAGTAAAAACTCCCATAGTTTAATTTTCATTTTCCGTATTATTTTCTAGACCTGTTTTAAAGAACTTTATTCTCCTCGTATGTGTATCCAGTATATTGGGAGCGTACACCTGTATTAGTTTAGATGTTATTTTATCTTTTAATGTTAGAATTATGACCTCACGTTTAACTTACTATATACCTTCCATTACATCCCTAACGTCTTTGTCAACAATTATTTCCCCTCCATCCCTTGCTGTCCGCTTATTTCCACTGCAGTTGAATTTATAATCTTCTCCACTTCACCTTGTCATATTCATTTAACTCAATAGATTCAAAAATCTTGATGCTTCTCTCCTTCACAACCTTGTATTATGTAATTTTAGATATCTATGAACATGATAGATTGACCAACTTGATGGTTTATCCAGTGATTTACTTCCCTCTCAACTTCAATATTCTGAAAACTAATAATTGTTATTGTATACTAATTAACTTTAGCTAGTGTGTTAAGACAATGTCAAGAACTTATTATTCTAATGTAAAACAGATAATAAGTAAAATGAGAAATAAGGTACAATTTGCTGCATTGACTCTATATACATAAAGTGTATACAAATATCAATTAAATATCTCCAAACAATAGAAAATATTTTAAAAATGAATATTATTGATACATTATTTCTGTATAACTAATAAGCCAGAGATTGTATGACATAGAAGAAAATTTTGGTGTTAAATGTTAATTAATAACTAATAATTGTCAATTATTTAATGTAACAATCAACAGTATGCATTAAATTCTTATCTTGGAAATAAATTTCTTGTAATTAATTATATTGAACACAGACACTACAAATCTAAACAGTTAGGTAACAGATCAAGAGATAAATTAGCTGTGAAACAAAGTTATGCATTAGATAAAATTCCACAAGATAACAACTTAATATATCAAGTCGCGTTTTTTTTTCGCACCTTGTCATGAGTACTTGTATCATTTTCTGTAAACATGAGAATTAATAGGATGATTATTTATTCAGTGATATCAGAAAATATTCACGTTTATCAAAATATGTCTGTAGCATGTAAAACTATCTACAGAAGTGAGTATGAATTACGGAAGCCAAAGTTGTTTATAGCGTTGATCAACCATAAAAGAAACAAACAAAGACGGCAAAAAGGACAAAAAATAGCAACAAAACAAACCCGTGTGCTTCATCAGATATTGAGTCTGTCTTTCAACGATTTCACGTATGTTAACAAACTCACGAACTGAAGAATCGAAACAATTTGGTGAATATGGAGAGCTGCGATAAAAGAGATGTATTTGCCATGTACTGCATATAACATGGTGTGGGGAGCGTGCTCATCTGTTGTTGGACACTGAATGTGATTCAACGAAATGGTCATGGTACAGTACCTTCATTAAATGCAGTCGAACCATCATCATTTTAAAACTGAGTAACTGACACCCTAAAACACAATTAAAATTGCTGGCACCGTGATCATTACCAAACCTATCATTAAAACCGAAATTTGAATAAAAAAGGGTATTTTCAACTTCAAATACATATACACAGCAAAGTAAAGTACGTTAGTGCCTATGAATATTGCAATAGCATAGAGGAACTTTAAAGAGCACATCAAAGTTACGATATATACTGGATATCGCATAGTATAGTATGATTACAACTGGGGAATGATTGCACGTGTCAGGAATCAGATGCGTTGTTTGATATGTCGTGACAGAAATAGAGAACTGTTCAGCAGAAATGTCTCGCTAGTGACAACGGAAGGAACGATAACAAAGAACGACAGAGGTCGAACGTGGTTGAACGATTCGTCTGATTGAAGCTGCTTCGGCGGCACATAACGCCACACAATAATGCGCGTATGGAAGCAACGGCAGAGCTGGGTCGATCGCAAAGTCGGCAGCAGACCAAAAATTGTGTCGACTCCGTGGTATGACAGACGCCTTTTGCGCATTGCAGTGACGGACAATGCAGAACCATGGCAGAACTATAGCACCGCAATGCAGAAGGAGTAAAAATCGGCACCATCTTCTTCACAGAGGAGTGATTCCTCGCATCCCTGACTCTCAACCATCGGAACGTCAGTATGAGATCACAGACAATGGATCTATCAGTGGCGGATTGGGGGGGGGGGGCACTGAACCCCTTAGCCCGGCCCCCTGGATCTATTGGGAAGGATGAGTCTCGCTTGTACTGTAAAGACATATTAGCACATCACTGGTAGGCTGACGACATGGCGCGTCTTGACAGCAGGTCAGCTGGCGAAGGTATGCACAGTGAACAGCGATATTCTTCGTTTGTCAGTGAACAAGTCAATCAATGTTTCGCCTTTGACATCTTCCCAGTTGACTATTAGCTGCTCGTCCAGCGAGGGACATAATGATTATATTGCATCCACTATGTCAAAACCCATTCTCTCCCCCCCCCCATCGTTTGAGTTAGAGATGGATTCATTGCGAATAGATTTTGCAGGTATTGTAAAGCAATAAATGCTCCAGAAGTAGGAGAAAGTGCCAGGTCTCGATGGTATCCTAAGAGTATTTTCAGAGAACCGCGGCGGAAATAGAACCATTTTTGTCCATATGTAAAAACGTACGTTCCGACTGGAAAATTGCATAGGTAATTCCCACTTTCAAGAAAGGAGATCTGAGGGATCCTAGGAATTATTGACCCATATCTCTAACATGTAGAGTTCTGGAACATGTTATATGTTATAACATTACAAAATTTCTGGACGAAAACGAATTGCTTATACCGAACCAAGACTATTTTCGCATGACGTAATGAAAATGAAATTCACAAGTTGATGCATTTTTCTTTGATTTTCAGAAAACTTTCGACACTGTAGCACACAACCGCTTTTTAGTAAAGATTCAGGAGTACGGTACATCCGATCAGATTTGTGAATGGATGCGAGACTTTCTAACTGGTGAGTCGCAGTATGTCAATGTTGATGGGGAAGCCTGAATCTAAATGTTAGTTCGGGAGTTCCTCAAGGAAGTGTATTAGGATAACTTTTTAATTAATTTTTATAAACGATCTCGGAGACAACCTGAATAGCAGTTTCAGATTGTTCATATGCAGGGAAATAAGGAATTCGCCTGATTGCTACGATAATAAGCTCGATCTGGGTGCTATTTCGGCATAGTGCGATAAATGGTAACTTAAACTAAATTCTAAAAAGTCTAAGGGTGTGTGCAGAACTAACAAAAAGAATACGTTTATTCAGAAATAAATCGTGAACAGTTCAGTTATTGATATGGTCGAATCCATGAACTATTTGGGCGTAACAGTACAGAGGGGGGCTTTCACATTAATGCGGTCACAGGTAGAGCTAATTCTAAGCTGCGATTCATTAGTCGAATCTTGAAAAATTCTAATGAATAAACGAAGGAGATAGCTAACAAAACTCTCAATATTTGTACTGCTCTTGTGCTATGTGGGATCCGTTTCTTACAGGGTTGATTGACAGTCGTATATGAATACTTTCTTCCCCCACACCATTCGGGATTGGAATGCACAGAGATTAATTTTGATGCATTGCACCCTTTGCCATCCACAATTTTGTGAATTGGAGAGTAGCAACACGGATTTCCGAAGCAGAGATCGTGTGAAACACAACTGGTCCTATTTTCGTATGACGTAATGAAAGCTATCGACGCGGATTACAAATTGATGCAATTTTCTTGGACTTTCAGAAAGCTTTTGACGCTGTACCACCCAACCGACTTTTATCGAAATTTCGAGCATACGGTATATCGGATCAGATTTACTAATCGATACGCGATACAAAGGAAATAGCGTACACAACTCTAGTGCGTCCGCATTTGGATAACTGGTGTCGAATTTGGGATCCATATCGCAAGGGATTTATTGACACGTTAGAGAAAATACAGAAGAGAGTCGCTCGATTCTTGACTGCTAGTTACAGTCCTTACGAAAGTGTTACAGAATTGATACATAGATTGGGCTGGGATTGTTTGGCAAACAGACGACGTCGTTTTCGTTTGAATTTAGTGGGACCGAGCGTGGTGGTGTAACGGATAGCGTTGTGGCCTCGCATTCGGGAGGACGGCGGTTCGAATCCCCGTCCGGGCATCCAGATTTGGGTTTTCCATGGTTTCACAAATCACTCCAGGCAAATGCCGGGATGCATCCTTAAAAAGGCCATGGCCGAATTCCTTCCCATTCCTTGCCCCCATCCTTTCCCGTCTCTAAAGACCTCGCTGTTGAGAGACGTAAAGCAGTTAAAAAAAATTTAATTGGAGAATCTGCGAAATTGTTTAATTTACGAGTGCAATGAAATACTTCTTCCGCCAACCTATTTAGGTGGGATAAGGTTAGAGAAATAAGACGCCGTACTGATGCTTTTATGTATTCTTTGTTTCCTCGTTCTGTTCGGGATTGGAATGCACAGAATTAGGATTGGTTCTTAGCACCCTCTGCCACCCACATTAGTTGCGAATTGCAGAGTATAGATGCAGATGTAAACTTAGCCCATACCAGGATGGTGCCACCACTAGCCTGTTCAGTGCCTTCCTGACAACCTGGCTCCAAGGCTTCGAGGGTCCTGCGCCACACTCGGACCCTACCATGATATCTTACCAACTGGAGTCGTGACTTTTCTGACCGCGCTACCTTTTTCAGTCATCAAGGGTCCAACCGATATTTTATCAATCGCAGCAGAGGGGCTGTATTCGATGACGTTTTGTTAGTAAAGGCACTCGCGTCGGTCTTCTGCTGCCATATCCCATCTACATATATACCCTGCAATTCACAAAATTGTGGGTGGCAGAGGGTGCTCAGCACCAAAGCTAATCTCTTTGTTTTGCATTCCAATCCCTAATGGTACGAGGGAAAAAAGAATTCATATAAGAATCATTGCGGCACCTTATTTCTCTAATCTTATCTTTCCCGTCATTCCGGCTCAAATAGGTTGGTGGAAGAAGTATTTCACTACCTCATATTTCGCTGCACTATTCGCACGGACACTCCTGTCGCACATTCCAAACTGGGTGTTGTTATTACATTACAATACATTCATTTTCCATTGATCCCAATACAAGAGGCTGGCTCTGTTGGATGTGGAAAGTTGTCAATTTACAGATAAACAATTGCATAACAATATAATAATGCACCAGAAGATGTACAGTCATAGCATACATTAATTATGTTAACTACATTTACACAAACTACTGGCAGTTTATATTGTAGATAACCTAGAAATAAATTCGACAGAGTAGGAGTCGTCAATTAAAAATCCTTTCAATTTTTTCCTGAATTTCTTCTTATCATCTGCTAGACATTTAATATGTGTTGGGAGCTTATTGAAGATATGTATCCCTGAATATCGGACCCCTTTACGAACAAATGGCAACGACTTGTAATCCTTGTGCAGATCATTTTTACTTCTAGTGCCATAATTGTGTATTTTACCATTTGTTTCGAACGAAGTATAATTTGTGACTACAAAGGACATTAATGTGTATATATACTCAGCCACCAATGTTAAAACAGCTCTCTACAGCTGAAGTTCTATTGCTAAACCCTCACATAATTATTATTACTCGCTTTTGGGCTCTGAACACTTTGTCTCTATGAGTAGAATTGCCCTAGAATATTATTCCACATGACATTAATGAGTGAAAATAAGCAAAATAAACTAGCTGCCTCATACGGAGATCACCTATAGCTGAAATTGTACGAATTGCAAATGTGGCTGCACCCAATAGCTTCATTAAGTCAGATACATGTACCTTCCAATTTAAATTATGAATAATATGCAAACCTTGACGTAATATTGACTGACTGTCAAAAATGACAACTCGTTCATTAAATAGATGTAGTAATGCCAGAATTGACATTCACGGAACACTCTTGACACTGTAGATCAAGGAATGTTGAATTCACGAAACATTTCGGAAATGGAATGTGCCCCGTATAGCGCTACCCACCTTTCCGTGTTCAAAGTCCGTTAATTGATAAGTACGGCCATGTTTACACGACACACGAGTACAAATGAAAGTTTCTATAGTACACGGAACATCCATACTACTACCGTCATCTGGATATTTGCTTCCTATCCCACGACTTTTCGCACTTCAATGTAATTTTAATGCTAGATAACAGGATTCCGTTAGTTCCTATGTTACAAATGTTCCTATTTTTAAATTAAGTACTTTGTTATTCATATCTTTTCTGCTGAATTTGTAATAATTGACTTATATTTCCTACAGATTTCTCTCTCAATAATTTGTTCATGCGGTTCAGTAATTTCTCGATAAATTGACTCCTGTCTGCTAACAGGACATCATCAGCAATTCGTAGCATACTAGCAGTTTCTCCTTGCGCCCTATGTCACGGTCAATGTTTCCTTTCACTTCTGTTTGATTTCTGTACATACAATTTGAATATCGGTTACGATAAACTAAAACCTTGCTTCTCCCCTTTTTATCTGTTATGCGGTTCATAAAATTGTAGAACTTTTTTAACAACCACCTGATCATTCATTATAGAATACGAATTATTTTTCTGTATAGTATTTTAGACCAAACTTCTTTTAAAACCTTGTTCCATCTTAACATTATCAATGATTTTCTCCAAATGATGAAGAACAAAAAATGTATTATTTTTTTCCTATCCGGTTTTTCAGTACAGTTATAATGTAGAAGTGCTTCTATTGTTTCCTTTTTTTTTCTAAACCAGATTTTTTCTAATTCTTCCTTCACTTATATTTCGAGTCTTCTGTATTTTTCACTAATAACTATAGTTGAAGAATGTGACGTTTAACTTCTTGTACGGCACCTGATGCTTTTTAGTTGCCACTGAAGCCAGCCTCTGATTCCCACAACGCATCACAACGGATTCCGAAGAACTGAATTAATGCCACTTCCTATAAATATTTCAGGGTCGTTTTTACCACTTACGTGAGAGCACGTTACTCCATAAATATCCGTTGGTATACTGTGTCTGTTTTCGAGGACTGTTGCGTAACCGCAAGTTGGAACCTAGTGCCTAACTTAAGAACTAACCACAGAACAAACGATTTCCTCCTCGCACCGAGGAAAACAAACTTCAACAGTAGTTTGAGACTACTGAAATATTAATGACGTTGCATCGTCAAAAATTTATAGCTGAATTCGTGCAATTCGTTCCGAACAGGTGTGGTCTCTCGGAATTGTTGCGGGGATTTAAAGGTGGGCTTCCTATGCAGCGGCTGACGCCAGCGGCAGACTCTGGGCGCCAGCCGCGCAGTGGAGCGCTTCCTATGATGCGGCGGCCGCCCAGCGGCTGACGCCAGCGGCAGACTCTGGGCGTCAGCCGCGCAGTGGAGTGCTTTCCTATGATGCGGCGGCCGCCCAGCGGTCCTGGTACTGGGTCATTAGCGAGCTCGATTTGATGTTAGGAGATCGGTATAATGCCAAAAAACAACTGATCGTTTAGTTATTGTTGCTTGCTGCATAATTCACTTACAAATGCGTTTTCTCGAAAAAAAAAAAAATACACATCTCATTATAAAATAACAAAAAAGAACTACCAACCGAAAATCTTGTATCATTAACAATGAGACTACGCACATGCTAATGCTTTTTCTGGGTGAGACTCATTCACAGAACACTTAAACAGCTGTGCAGGTGTAGGGTTAACACCCTGGAAGGCAATCACGTTGCAGATACTCTCTAATTGTATTATTTTAAAAATATGTACATATATTATTAAAAATTCTCGCTTTATATGAATTCATAATATTAATTTTACATATGATTTAATACAAATATTGGGAACATACAGAAAATTTTACATTTTGCTAAAGCCATTAGAATCAGTAATACAATAAAAATACTAATTGATTTTTAATTGCAATCACACAAAGCGAAGTAGATTGTATTTTTGAAGGCTTCTGTAATAATAAATTCTAAATGACCTGTGCAAAAATTTCGCGAATACAATGAATAGTTAGGTTAGGAGTTTGTAATAGGATTAAAGGGGGCATCCATAAATTACGTGAGGTGTTTTTCCGGATTTGCGCCCCCCCCCCTTCTGGTGAGATTTGGTCCGTGAGACTCCCCCCCCCCCTAGAAATTGCCCCTCGCAACTTTCTGAGACCTTTTTTTTTAGCTCTGCAGTCCAACAGTAATTTCCAAAACCTCACGTGAGATTTCCGTTGACTCTCCCTCTCCCTTGGTGAGTTTGGTGAGATTTCGCCTCCCCTCCCCACTATTTCACCTCATGTAATTTATGGACGCCCCCAAAGAAGAACCGCCTCGTTTGTTTCAATTGTTTATTTATGTACCTAATACACCAAAGAAATAAAGTCGACGCCAGAGAAGAAGTTAATTAATATCTCTGTGATATGTGCTACTGCTATCTAGCGGCTAGACTCTGAATTGTCTCACACACGCGACATTCACAGTTATTACTTTTGACCTTTAAGGGTAAAATTCCGAAAAATTTCGTTATTAAGATATGATTTGACGAAAGCGGAGACATTAATTTTTAATATGATAGCTCATTTATCTATTTCGGATATCAAGGGAAACAAATAGCTCATGATAAAAAAACTTTACGGAAATAGTGATAAGATTGCCATTTAAGAGCCGAATTCCGATAAATCCTTTCTTAAAATAAGATATGACCATGGCGGAGACCTTAATCTTTCAAT
Organism: Vandiemenella viatica; assembly: GCA_031002005.1. Taxonomy (NCBI): domain Eukaryota; kingdom Metazoa; phylum Arthropoda; class Insecta; order Orthoptera; family Morabidae; genus Vandiemenella; species Vandiemenella viatica. Next base: position 52,418,473 of record CM061921.1, read on the forward strand.
TGATACCTCTCTTATCTATATCGGTTACATATCAAGGAAGACTTGTCATAAAAAGACGTTGTGGAAATATTGACACTTTTGCCCATTAAGGGTCGAATTCCGATTTTTTTGTCTTAATACACGATGTCTCCAAAGCGAAGATCTTAATCTTTAAAATGATACTTCATTTAACGATCTCAGTTAGGTATCTAGTGAGGTAAATGGCTCGTAACACGAAAACAGTATTTTTGAAATATTGATACTTTTGCCCTTTAAGGGTAAAATTTTTTTAAAAAATGCTTTCTTAAAATATATCATCAAATTGGATACCTTAATCTATAGAAAGATACCACATTTAACGATTTCTGTTATATACGAAGGGAGATAATGGCTTGTGACAAAAAACACCATATTTGAATAATATATATGATATAACAACAAATGACGCGAAGGCAATAAACAATATTAATAAAGTTGATAGATTATATCGTATTTTTATTGCTTGGTCTTTCAGGGAATTCCGCTATTTTTTTCCAAACATTGTACTTCGCAGACTGGTACAGTGGTGAAGAAACATCATATATACAAGGTCATTTACACTCTAATTCCACCAATTTTCCATCCTCCCCGAAGTAAATAACAGCTTTCGGTCTGACATATTTGGAATGTTCCGCTAGCGGCTGCGTCTATACTGCTCTCGGACCGGTACAGTCGCGCGGTCGAAGCGACCGTTTTCGAGAACGCGGGTCGCCGCAGCTTCATAGGAAGCGCTCCCGTTGCTTTCCCGTGCTGATCCGTACAATGCGGCCTACAAAACCACGGGCCGTGGGAAGCCACCATAAGGTCGCGTTTACACGATGGTAGATGGCTGGAACGAGTGTACTGTCTTGGGTACAAACGCAGAACTTGAGTGTCACTCAACTCGTGTCAACAGGTTCAAGGAGGTCAGTTGTCTGAAGATAGTGCACTGGGTTCATGACCAACTTTTGGCATGCGAGTTCAGCAAACAAGATGGCAACAACTAACAAGTCGAGTAAGTTGAGTGAAACATAAACATTAAAATTTTTAGAACTGCGAGAAAGTGAAGAAAGTCTGTGGTATTTTAAGAATAAAAATTATAAGAACTAGGATTTTAGAGATGCTACTATTAAAAAAATTGACTCATAACGGTTTCATGTTTTTTCTTTTCTTTTTTTAATATCGGCAGAAATATATGACACCTGATCATCAAATTGAAATACGGATAGTCTTAAATGATTTCTTCAACTATCTACTTCTTCAACTGAACTTCATTCAAAAAATTCGCTGAGGCGCCTAAAGCATTATATTTATACAGGGCGTTCGCCGGGAAACGCAACCCACTGTTAGCGCTACAAGGAAGAAACTGCTCCCGGCGAGCGAGCGCTCAGTTTCCGGCATTGTTCGACCGTCGGCCGCGGACTATTTCATAATAATTACGCTTCATAAACTTCATAAACTTGTGTGCTAAGCATTTAAATGTGACGTAATTCATTAGCTTACCTTATAAAAGATGCTGGAAGTGTTGACCCTCTTGTGTAATGCACATTTCACATCTTCTGAACATATTTCGAGACACACGCTGCCCTAACTGACTTAATGATTTTTTGGGTGACTGTTCTAGTCGAAAAGCGATATCGTCAATTTTCTCCTCTGTGAGAATACGGTTGACCGACAGTCTCTTTTTGTTAAAAAATGAACCCGTTTCTCTTACTTTTTTAACCAGACGCAGAATTGTTGATTTAGCTGGCAGTAAAGCGCCAGGAAATTCGCGACGAAATTTACTGCGACACTTTTTAAACGACTTCTTCTTCACATATGTATCGTAGAGAAATATTCTTTGTTGCAAACTGTAACGTACCATAATTTTACTCACACTCAAACACGGTACAGATTAATAAGAGTATGAAGCCCCAAACCAGCCAAACCGCAAAGAAACGTTTATTCACAACACTGATTAATAAGAGACTGAAGTCACAAACTATCTACAATGCAAAGAAACCGTTCCTAACAATGTAAGGGGCACTGCACTGCACTGTTGGGGCAGCGGAGGTGTTAAACAGTGCGGTGATTCACGGTGCCGTGTGGCGGAAACTGCTGGCACGACTGACCGAGCAAGTTGCCGACGGCAACAGACTGGGAGGGTAGCGTTTTCCGGCGAACGCCCTGTATATATACCCCCTCTGATTCATTTTCGACATTTTCTTTTGTTATTCTTCATATCATTCAACGTTCTGATTAACAAATCAGCTACAGTATTTGGGTGCACGGCAGTGCACCCGCCAAGTCTAGTCACTGCCTACCCTTTTCACGAAGCGATTCGGGCCATTTTTCAACTTCAATTTCTTCGGTCGTATTTATGCTACATGTCTCAAATTTCTGTTATGCTTAGATATCAGCAATCATAGCAAATGTACTAAATTTTATTTCGTTACTGTTCTTAGTTTGGTTTTTATTAGGATGCAAACTACAGCGATTTTGTCACTCATTCACTCACTGACTGACTGACTGATGATCATCAAAATTCTACGGCACTTCTCGTAGCCGTAGAAAGCTGAAATTTGGTGCACAGATAACATTTTACTCACATATTATAAGAAAAGTCTGAAACTCGTAAATTTCCATATACCTACCCCTTACCTACCCCTAACATGAAATCGCTTTCTACCCTAATTACTTTATAAACCTCAGATTTTCACTGTAGAGCTAGCTTACTATGTTTAACTATTGTGTTTAATTTTACATCTTTCCTTTTATTACTCTGGAAATTATTGAAATTCAAAATTTTATTTCGGCACAACACAACGACATCAAAAGTCCACTGTACTTCCAACAATCCTAGAAACAAAATACACATATATGTTTTCATCCCTAAATCATAAGAAAAATCTGATATTGGAGTTTTTCCCCGTATTTATTTAATTATGATCCCAAACATGAAAAATTCTGGCACATATTTGCGGCTTAATTACTTGGCTCCGGATGAAGCTATAAACCTAAAATTTCTATACATTATAGAGGCAACAAGTTTAACCAAAGCCTTAAATTTTACTTTCTTCCTGTGGTTAGTTTGGAAGTTACTTGTTATTTATTTGAGATGGTAGTTAAACCAGCGGCAATGTTCATTGCTCAGCTACGACGCACATTAATTGTTTGCAGAGAGTGGGGCATTGTTGGTAATGATATTGCAAATTTTCCCTGTATTTATTGAATGGCAACCCAAACGTGAAACGTTCCGGTACATATTTGCCGGTTAATTGCTTTGTTCTGGATGAAGCTATATACTCAAACCGTCGAACCTGTCTCATGAAGAGAATCAATTTCCAAAATATTTAAAAACAGAAAAACAAAAGAAGGTGCGGGGCAGTGCTAGATTTCCCATTAGGCTGTATAGGCTCCAGCCTAAGCGCCAGCGTTTTAGAGGCGGCAAATTTCCTTAGGTGCCCGCTTTAGTAAGCCGTCAAATTTTTGTGTGATTATAAACATAATAGATAAACGTCTACTATAAATTTTCATTTAAGTGGTGGCATCAACTAGTGAAGTGACAAAATCGAAACAATTAATAGAAAAGAAAAATACGTTTACTATCAATTTTCATTTAGGTAAGTGGTGACAGCGAACAGTTAGCTAAATTATTAATTTAATTCTTCATTAGTTTCGTGACTTTCTATCTTGTTCAACGCAGTCTGTAGCCCGTCGTATATTTCCGAAGACTCTATAGACAGAGGTAAGTTTCTGCGGACAGACTTACATTTCATGATTTCATAATATAAATACTTAAGTATGATCTAAGATTTCATTAATTGAGTATCTGAATGTTGAAAGTCCCCGAGGGCTCGAAAGTCCTAATTTTATTGGAAAAAACATTGAAAAGTTGATGATTTTTGAAACTTAACTCGTCATTTCTCAGCTAATGAATTAAATTCTTTGAAATTTTTAAGGAACATGCTTTGAACTATGCCGAAACCGATATTCTGATTGAAATTAATATAAATTATAATCGTTTGATAATAATTGATTACAAATCAGAGCATACGTTTCATCTAATAAGATTGCAAAGAAACCTTAGTCAAATTCGTTACTTGATCTCTCCAGATTTTTGAGGAAGCAATCTGTGTGTAACATTTACCCGAATTTGGATATAGCTCTCCGCATAGCACTTTGAACTCCAGCCACAAATTGTTCTGGAGAAAGGAGCTTTACCTGCTTAAAGCGAGTGAAGAATTATCAGAGGTCTTCATTATCTCTATACATAGAAGCAGAGATAATGAACACCATAAACTATGATGATCTTATAGATGACTTCGCAAATCAAAAATCCCATAGAAAATTATAATTATGTATTACATTTTTTATTTTATTGTTTGTATTCTTGTTTCATAATAAACATTCATTTTTCTTGTTTTTATTTTATGACTAAATCTGAATATCTATATCTATACCCATTCACATATACATATAATCGTATGCTGCCTAATAAAGGTAATACAAATGAGTCATTAGTATAAGTATGAAGGAGAAAAGGGCGGCACAAAACGAACAGCCTACACTAAAAAAAAGTTTATATCCGGCTCTGGTGTGGGGATGTGTGTGTGTGTGTGTGTGTGGTTTTAACGTTGCAGCGAATTGTAACACATTGTTCATCTGAGAAATACGATTGCCAATGTAACCGAACAAAACAACTTAGATAACTGGCTTTCTTTTCGAACTAATCGAAACTGCATATTCACCATTGCCATGAATACATAATTTTACAGCTTCGTTCAGGCCTCATTTCCATGTAAACGCTAACTCTCTTTCTTTAGGTACTAATCGAAAATATATATGCGCCATTGCCATAGATGTATAGTTTTACAGCTTGGTCCAGGATGTAGTTTCACGTGAACACCTAATGTAGTTGCTGAGCAGAAACATGGCCTCATAACAATAAACTTCGCCATATAGCATATTTCCTTCTTGGGTCCCTGGCGTTGCGTCCTAGCCTAGATCAGCAAGTTTAACTAATATCTTAAATTTTAATTTGTTCCTGTGCTTAGTTTGGGATTTACTAGTAATTTTGTTTATGGTGGTATTGAAACTAGGGTTGTTGCGGATGTCATCTTTGCGGATGCGGAAGCTGATGCGGATGTGGATGTGGAAAATTAAATTTATAATTACTTAGATTTTAATATTTTATCACAAATAATTTTAAAATCAATCTTTTTCCATAAGTAAATTCTATTTCCATAGAACACTGCCATGTTGATTTGAATTAAATTATTTACATAACTACACACGCTTCTAAAAACCAGTCTTTGTTATATGAACTTTGCGGAGTTCGTGGCTAGACAAATTCAAGCGTGAAGCACCGCCACCGCGCATCTCCACGCACGCATTTTTTTTGTCTTATAATTATATGCCTCGTATACGTCGAGGTAACTAGAGGCGTGAAAAGATCGGGCTAGGAACGGGAATGAATTCGGCCATGGCCTTTTAAAGGAAGCATTCGCCTAGAGTGATTTTGGGAAGCCATGGAAACCCCAAATCTGGATTCCCAGACGGGGATTCGAACCGGCGTCCTCCCGAATGCAAAACCAGGCCGTTACCACCTACCCGCCACCCACCTACCCTGTGCTCCAGTGGCGCATTCACAGTATAACTTGTTGGACCTACGAGATCCGATTTCCGATAAAAGAACTCTAGATCATCCGTGAAAGCGGTTACTGGTTCCTTTCGTTTCACTCAATATTTTTTAAACAAAAAATATTAAAAATATTACTATACATTTTAATTTAAATACAAACTGCAAAGATTCTGTAAAATAATAGTAATTTAAAGTGATCTAAAAATTCCAGTCACAGAGTTTTTTATCAGCCGCGCAGTGCACCTCTATCGTCGTCACCTATTTTTAAAAGGAGACCTACTGCTTAACGTGAAATTCGAACCACGGAGCGTCCCAGCATCTTGGCATTAACAAATCAAAGCTTTGCCAGAGGTGACTGTCAATTTTAAGACCCATGAAAATTGCAGCTGAGACAGGGATTTGTACAAGGGACTTTCAGTATTCCAATCGTACGCCGTATCCTTCTGAGTCAAGAGACAAATCTGGATGCAATGACAAATAAATATTCAAACATAGTAAAATCAACGTACATTTTTCTATATCATTTATTTTTGCTATCCCAAAACTCAAATGTACTTTTATATGATAGAATACATATTTTTCAGTACTTCTAAACTCAGATGCTTACGGCGTGTGATTCGGTCCCCGGTTCAAAATCCTGGTCTCGGATGTAATTTTTACAGGCCTTAAAATCGACCTTCACGTCTGGCAAAGCTTTGATTTGTTAATGCAAACATGCAAGGACTATGCCCGCATTTTACGAACATCTGATGAACCTAAAACAAGTCTGAAGAAAGGACACTTTTCTAAAGCAACGTTAAAACAACATTTAGTCGAAAAGGACCAGAAATTTCTGAGCTCTTTGTATACGCTTCACCATACCGACCAGCCCGACCCCGGTCCGCACCTTCAAAAATTAAACCAAGCTAATGACGGCCGACACTCCGTGCGGTGTGGTTGGAACGCACTTGAATCGACTGAGCGACAACAATAAGAAAAGTGTCGGTGGTGACAGTGCGGGCCCGGTGAGGTCTATTGTAGGCCGACCTTTACTATACATGCAAGTTCAAACTTTTAAATTCCTCGCTTAGGTAATAACACCGTTTAGTTCATTGTTTCTTTTATTACAAGATCATCAGAAAAGAACCACTTATTTTGTTAGCTATGCGACAATGGGCAGAATATCAAATAAAAGGAAAAGAATAATATATATTACAATGTAAACAAAATATCCGCAATACATCCGCATTAAAAATTGCTGATACGATGCGAACGCGGATGTAGGATTTCACGCGAAAGTTCCGCACTTGCGGATGCCGATGCGGATATCAGTTACATCCCTAATTGAAACAACGGCAATTGCTCGGCTACGGCGCACACTCACTGTTTTCGGGAATGGGGCATTGTTGGTAACGTATATTGACGTCTTAAATTCTGAAATGTTCTTACTCGCCAATTTTCAAATGGAATAATTACATTTGAGAGGCGTTTCAGAATAAGCGATAAACTTACAAAAAGAAATCTTGTAAAAATAGGCCAAGTCTCGTGTTCATGTAGTGACAAAAATATGTGAGATCTTCTGAGCCAAGTCTACACTTTACAGTGTGTATTCACTTTGTGAAACAGAATGGTTTCTCCCTGTGTCATAGATCATTTATTTACGATAAAAAAATCTGATGACTTGGCCATTATGCACGTCATAATTTTACTGAAATTGAGGGAATAATACTTGTAAAATTCGAAAAAGAGCGAGGGAAATCTTGGCTTTTTAAGTATTTATAAGTTTGATAAAGCAACACATTTAAGGTATTTATATAGGTTAACTAAAACTTGGCCTGCATAATGGCCAAGTTATCAGATTTTTTTATCCTAAATAAACGATCTATGACACCGAGAGAAACCATTCTGTTTCAGAAAGTGTAGACTTGGCTCAGAAGATCTCATAACTTTTTGTCACTACATGAACACGATACTTGGCCTACTTTTACAAGAATTGTTTTTGTGTGATTAATTCTTTCTTGTAATATGGACATACATTCAAGATGATCACAACTGCGACGTCTCACTTTAGGCAGTTGTGGGTTAATCAGCAGTATGGGTAGGCCTGACTGATCCGTCCGTCAGGTTTGGCAGAGTGGAGGCCGGAGGTATTTTTTAAAGATTACTTACTTTCCAGAAATTCTCGTCGTCCAGGATCTCCGCTCGTTCTCTTCGGCTGCCGTTATTCTGGTTAGCTTAGAGTGCTTAACTAATTACTCTGACACCAAGTACCAAGAGAAGGGCTGGTTCTATTGTTAAAATAATAAGGCGCGTTGAGCAGATACCTTGGTTTATTCCAGTGACTAGTTACAGTGGGGTAGGTGCCCCTGGCAAGAGTCCACGACTAATATCTGGAACATTAACTTACAAGTGGTTGCGCTGCAGATCTTGGCTGGAAGCGGAGGCTGTGTGGCTAGCGGGCGGCGGAGTGTCGAAGTCGCGTCCCGGGCTTCTGCCGACTGGCACAGAATCCGCGCGGTTCCAACAGCCGAGACCGAGGCATGATTTGCCGGCCTTAATATAGGGATTTGCCACGTGTGCTTGCGGTCACGCGGCAAGTCGCTGTGCGGCGGCCGCTGGCTGTCCTCGATCCGGCCGCGAGCGATCGGTAACCCAGGGGGGAGAAACGCTGAACACAGACGTACCCGCAAAGCTACACGTGAGTCACGTTTGAGTGACATGTGACTCACTTGATTTTGTTATTACTAATTTCCTATTATTCAAAAACGACCTTTACACAACGTAGGATTGGAGAACTGTCCTGCCAGTGGATTGTCTTGAAACTATTACTAACACGCTAGTTCACTCTCTTGCCCCCACCACCTGTCTACTGTCATTCCAGTCAAATCGCATCGCGTAAACGCGGCTCTGAAAGCTGTTACGCCTAGAGTAATTGGGCAAATTTCAGCAGTTATCGCGTCATTTATTTTACAAACTTGCATATAAAACATATTAGCGAAAGAGAAAGCAATTTAGGTTGGTTGGAATGCTTTTCGACAGTATCACGCTAAATTTTAAGTCTTCCCATAGTTAACTCATAACCAATTGATCGTCAACTGTCACCCTCTCATTTTACTTCCTTTGACTTAACCCCCCCTTTTTTTTTAGACCGAGCGTGGTGGTGTAACGGTTACCGTTCTGGCCTCGCATTCGAAGGACGCCGGTTCGAATCCCCGTCCAGGCATCCAGATTTGGGTTTTCCATGGTTTTCCAAATCACTCCAGGCAAATGCCGGGATGCTTCCTTCAAAAAGGCAAGGCCGAATTCCTTCCCATTCCATGCCCTTCATCCTTTCCCGTCTCTAAAGACCTCACTGTTAAGAGACGTTAAGCAGTTTAAAAAAAAAACTTTTTTTAAACCAACATTTTGTTTTCTTCGCATCAAACGACGCTGACATACCAAATGCAACTCCGATTTTTTGATGACCTGACCCACGACTACCGTATGCACTCGTATCCACTATTGATGGCCTACCGATAGAGACAATTATCCCTACGCCGTATTCTTCCAAATTGTTCCCTGTAGGTAGACAGTAAGTTTCACAGTGTGTAGAGGACTTAACTAAGAAGATATTTTTCTGATATTCTGTGGAATTCACCTCGATCGATGAGGCTAAAGAACGGCTTTTCCAGCTGAGTTACCTAACCTACAGCCACCCCTAAGCGCATCCAGTCAAACTTTTTCTGGTTACACTGTCTTGTCTGTGAATGGTGAAAACTGTGAGTAATGATTAGCTGAAAGCCTTAACTTTGTAACACTGATAAAGGAAGCCAACCAATGACTGTATACCAGATATTAGTAAAATCAGGAAATTCAAGGAAAATTATATCCAAACAGTAGGTTAAAAGCCTTTTTTTTTTTTTTTTTACGCAACCTCTATTTGTAAACAGTTAAATAAAAGATGAATACAACGACATCTTTAAGAAACTTATTTTAGTCATCTAGCAGAATTATTTGCGCGATTGTCTGCCCCAGTGGCCCAAATTATCTCCAGAATCCTCATTGGACTAAGAGCTTTAACGTAACACTGAATGAAGCTACGTTAAGCGAGAAAAGGACGAGTATATGTAGCTGGAACTCCAGGTACACTTCCAGAGTGGGGCCCTTAATTGGACCTCTTACTACTGATCTCCTAGCGCCTCTAGAATTCGGAATGAATCTTAACTCTCTTGATCTCTCCCCATCTTACCTTATACAGCTTTTCCTGGCATATTTTCCCGTAGGAGAGCTCGTAATCAATGGACGCCCTATGAGCCATGCAGACTATGCAGACATTTAAGACTGTAATTACTGGATATAGATTCCATTACAAACAGATATGTGACATATAGATAATGGAAAAAATATTTTGATAAAATTTAAGCATAACATCATACTAATTACCTTTGGAAGAAACTAAAATATAAGCATAAAAAGAATTTTTCTAGGTTTGTTTGCGACACATATTTTTACATGGACTAGAAAGTATTTCCATAGAATGAAAATCGTTCTTTCAGCATCCCCTCCCCCCAAAAATCTTGTAATGAGCATGCTGTCATCAGTCTCTCGACTGGTCCGATGCAATCCTTTACTATCTTGTGCTAAACTCTACATACCCTTTAATACCCACGTCTTCAATTATCGGCTTCGTATATTCTAATCCCGTCTTCCTCTGCAGTTCTTGACTGTTCCCTCCACTAACAAATTAACCAATCCTGCATGTCTCAAAATATGACCTACCATCCTGTCTCTTCTTTCTGTAAGACTCTTCCACAAACTTCTTTCGTCGCCCATCATTTCCAAAACTCGTTCATTTCGTACTTTATCTGTCCACTTAATTCTCAGCATCCTTCTATAGCACTACAAACTATTTTCCAATTTTAATTGTCTACTTTCTTGAATCGACAGTGATCTTGAAATATCAACTTTTCTTTTCCTCGGAATTTAGGGCTCATCGCTAAAATTGCTCTATGGAATGAAATTGTTGCCTTCTTTCCGCTTGCTCCAGTGTCTTCACTGTTACGAAGTGTTCTGCTCCAGTGAGCGGCGTAGTTGGCAAATGATAAGAAGACATCGAGTTTCGCGGTCAAGTGGATAAGGTTCATACTCGGGCCTGGCATTCGGGAGGACTCGGGTTCAAATCCTCGTCCGGTCATCCAGATTTCGGTTTTACATGGTCTTCTAAAACCACTCCTAGTGAATGCCAGGATGGTTACTTCAAAAGATCTTATTTCCAGCTCCTTTGCCCCCTTCCCTTCCATTATCTCTCACACATAATGACGCCGACAAGGAGTAAAAGCCAAAGCAAAAAAAAAAAAAAAAAATGTTCAGTTACGATCTTAAATTCGGTCATACATATTTGTGTTTCCCTTGCTTTCAAAATTCTTGATAGGTCATGCCAAGTTTTCATTCTTTGCCCAAAATCCACTCCTGATGAGCCGTTAAAAAAAAAAAAAAAGTAGCCACTTCCTTTCCACCCAGTTGTAGTGTTATTATATATGTTTGGGTGATTCTGTGCTAAGTGTGGTTTATTGTTGGTATTGCGTATTAAGAAAAGATACTGGAGATAACTAAACCTGATGCCGTCACTTCTAGCTTACGCTTTCAAAATCTCTAAACTTAATGTTGTCTTATGTTCTCAGTCAATGCGTACTGCTAAGAGCTTTCGAATTTAACCTAAGCCCTTTGTTTAATATTACGTGATCAAGAACGCGCTCTGTCTCCCCTGCTTACCCACTAGTCTAGTGCCAAGTGGTGAAAATCTGTTCATTCATCTCCCGTCGAGCGCCTTAGAGACCTCAGTCACGAAGCGGGCCATTCGCCTAAATGGTGTGATAAATCTTCATCCAGGCTGGCCTCCAACAGGGGGGATTTGCATGACATTTGCACGTCCAGGAAATTAAGTGCTCCAACGTGCTATGCTAAAGGGGAAACTTGTTTTTTTTAAGGGTCTGGCTGATTTGGCTTCGAGTCCTCCGTGGGTATTGTTCGGCCATCTGGTGGCAGAATTTTTCTGATTTTCCGTGTCTCCATGAGCATTATCTTAGTGGAGGGAATGAAGTGTAGCTATATTTTTGTGAACTGGATAACTGCTTTCTGTATGATTAATAGATATTTTCTTTGCGAATAAATTGTGAGGTGCAGGTAGGAAACGTCCCAGTATTTGCTCGGGTGAAATAACGAGCATGGCCGCTACACCGAGTCCGGGATTTGAACCAAGGTCTCTTACACCTTCCCCGACCAGGGGGGGACTTCAACACTGGTGGGTGAAAAACGTAATGAGTATCAAATATACCGAAATTGGCCTCATGTTTTAAAACTTGCCGGTTCGACCCCGCCTTCCAACGATTTTAATTAAGTTTTGTTCACCCCTGTGATATCTGTTCCGAAAACACTGAAAGGGTTAATGGAGCATGCTTGATAACAAAATTACTGAGAGTTTGTATTAACCTGTGTGGCATGAGTAGATTTTTTCAATTGCAGCTACGGAATGTCTTTTTTTTTTCGCAAAAATTTATTTAATACGAAGAAGCGTTAGGCGAACAGTTAAAGAGATAAATAAAATTAGTCTTACACAGCAGTTCACACTAAAAACATCCGTAATCTATATAAGAATGAAGGTCCCCCACATACTGACAGCAATCATTTGGTATAATTGCGATAGAAACTTTGATCGCCGAAACGTTATGTTTTATCATTCAGCTAGTTTCCAGAGAAAGTTTGTTTATTATTCAACGTCAACTTGTGGTGAAGTAACAATCCTCCAATTCCTGACAAAATCGAATCTTCAAGAAACTTAAATGAAGAGACCAGATTTTGTTCTATAATCCTTCAGCTTTTCATTGGCACAAATAATTTCGTCATCTCCACCACGTACCTGTAATAATCTAAATTAGGGTTACCAGAATTTTCTCACCGAATCTGGGGACGCTTTCGGCATGTCCTAATGAAGCGTTGCACTTTTATAAGTTATATGATTAAAGGTTGGAGTAACCTAAAAGAAACATATTTATCATTTAAGATTGAAGTTTTTCACAGCGTTGTATATAAATAAATAGTTCTCGGGCTTCCAGCCACGTTAAGATGTCACACTTGAGAGACGTTTCGAAGGCGTCTATCTCAGCCCTCATTTTCAACAAAACGTCAATGGTAAACTAAGGAATAAATTTTTCTTCCTTCCTTGAAGTAAGCTACTTCACTAAATTACTCAGTATCATGGAAGACTCAATTACTGTGACATCAGTGCCTGAAAAAGGGGAAAAGTTGAGTTTGAAAAATTTTCCACAAGAAGGTGCAGGGATCATCAAACCACTTCTTGAGCATTACTGGGTATTTATCTTCAGACCGGAAGAATGATTTGAGAGCAGGATAGATTTCACATATTCTTCTGATAACTGGTACCAGAGAAAGCCACCTAATTTTATTGTAACCTAGTATTTCTTTATATTCATGCCCAAAAAAATTTCTAGGGAAAACAGTAAAAATCCGGGGACATTGCGGGGACGAAATCTGTCCGGGGACTGAGAGCTAAATACGGGGACTGTCCCCGGCAAACGGGGACGTCTGGTAACCCTAATCTAAATCCACAATTATCTGGCATACATTCGATGATCTTTTGCTTTCTTTACAGATATTTTCTTCTGTCGTTATTGACTAAAATTCAAATAACATCTTTTGTTAACGAATTCAATGAAATACTTTTCCGAGCATAATTGTGACAGGTTAGTTGAGATCAGGAAAATAATGTGCCTTAATGGTTCCTATATGTTTACCGAGCGTGGTGGGTGAGCGGTTAATGCTCTAGCCTCGCATTCGGGAGGACGCCGGTTCAAATCCCCGTCCGGGAATCCAGATTTGGGTTTTCCATGGTTTACCCAAACCACTCCAGGCGAATTCCGGGATGCTTCCTTCAAAAAGGCCATTGCCGAATTCCTACCCCTTTCTTGTCCCCAGTCCCATCCCGCCTCTAATGACCTCGACGTCGACGAGGCTTAAGCCATAAGTTAAAAAAAAAAACTAAAAAAAACCCTATATGTATTTTAGAGCGTTCTGCTGGCACAGTGGTTAAGGCGCTTGTTTTCAAAACATTCGCTGCACCGGTCCCGGGTTCGAATCCCGAAAGGCGCAGGAATCTGGAGAGTTCTGTTTGATCATATGAGCTATGCCAGGACGCTCCGTGGTTCGGATGCCACGTTAAACTGTAGGTCCCGGAGGAAACGAATTGGCCGTCCTACCTCTGACACAAAGGCTTAGTATGCCTTCTTCGGGAGGTTCCAACCAACCTTCGGGTTGTGGACTAAGTTAAGTTTTATATGTATTTTATCTTCCGTTGCACAGTGGTTCAAGATTAAAATATAGCGAACATTCGAACTAAAGTCATAATATTCAAAAAAAAGCTTATAGATAGCATTTGCTGTTCTTATCAAAAATTGTTATGTTCAATTTTTGATAAAAATGAGTCCTACACGCTTAACAAAAATATATTTTCTCCCATACAATGTTTTTTTTTTTAAGTGTGAAGGACTCTTTTTTTTTAATCACAAATTGAACATAACAATTTTTGATCAGCGCAGAAAATGCTATATAAAGCAATTTTTTTGGATCGATATTATGACTTTAGTTCGAATGTTCCCTATATTTCAGCCCCGAAATTCACTTGCGCCCTGTAGTCAAAGCGGCAAGGATACGCAAGAAATTTTTGACGTCATAATATTAAGTAGGATCGGTAATTACGATTGCATAAGATTTGACTTAAACACTTTGATTTAGGGCCGTGAAAAAAAAATAGATTTCCAGCCATCCATTTTTTTAGTGTGAAGGACTCATTTTTATCAAAAATTGAATATAACAATTTTTGTTCAGCACAGTAAATGCTATCTAAAGCAATTTTTTGGATCGATATTATTCCTGAACCACTGTGCGTCGACCCATTATGGATTAGAACAGATAGATTAGAAACTGGTTTTGGTGTAAAGCAAGCTCTGCCCACCATACCTTGATGAGTGGAGACGTAGATGTACTGTACACTTAAACAATCCCGTAAATTTTAAGATGGGACTCGCCATATCGTTATTTTAATGATTCCTCTAAACACTCCTCCACTTTACCCATCGTTATTAAAACATTTTCATTTCGTAGGTAAAATACTTTTTTTCTTTTTGATGTTATATGAGAAATACGGAGGAGAAATTTACCAAATCAAAATCTTTTTTTGTTAAACGTGATTAAAAAAAACGGTTTCGATTAATTTACAGCCTACCGTCACGCACATAAGACGGTGTATGTGAAGTCGAAAAAATGATAAATTTATGATAATATTTAGTTGAACACGATCCACGCCAAATAATGGTTGTATTTTGATGGCATTTCTATTGATTTACATACCGTGGAGACGTGGGTGAAATAGCATATGTTTCTTCCTGATGTGATTTCGAAAAGATGAGAGATTTAACAAATTACTGTCTAGTTTTCGTTGAACGGGATTCAACGTAAACACTTCTGGTCAGATTTGAATGAGGTTTAGTTTAATGGATAACTCTTGGTCTCGCGGGTTTAATAGGGCGCGTTTCAATGTTGAGAAATTGAACAACTTAGTATCAGCTTCTCGTTGAACGCGGTTCGTGCAAATACAACTGGTAGAATTTGATACGGTTTCGATTACTGTTTAGCCCGTGGTTCACTTGACTACTTTTTTTTTTTTTACTTATTGCTTTACGCCTCGTAGACATCGAGGTCATAAGAGGCGGGATGGGACTGGGGACAAAGAGCGGGAAGGAATTCGGCCATGGCCTTTTGAAGGAAGCATCCCGACATTCGCTTGGAGTGATTTGGGGAAACCATGGAAAACCCAAATCTGGAACCCGCGTCCTCCCGAATGCGCGGCCAGAACGTTAACCGTTCACCCATCACGCTCGGTGTGGTTCCCTTGACAAATTCGGATATGTTTAATTTTGATGTGAAATCGTAAAGCTAATTAGTTAGCATAATTTTTAGTTGAACGTAATACACGCAAAAATTAAGTGTCGGATTTTGTTGGCACCGCGTTTAAAATTGGTTATGTTTCATTGTATGTGTCGTGGAAAAGTTGGGGAATTTAAGATAAGTTTTGTTGAATGCGATTAACATAAAAATGGCCGGATTTTGATGGAGTTTCGGTTAACGTACAGCCTGTTGCACCGCGGTTATGACAGTGTATGATTCATTTCGATGTGAAATCTTAAAGTTTAAGACAATTTTTAGTTAACTGCCATTAATGTAAAAACCACTAATAAACAGTCCGTGGTCCATTGAATAGAATATGGTATGTTTTATTTGTCGATAAGCTAAAGAATTAAAATAGAAGTGTCCACAATTTAGTATCCATTTGAAGTTACTTATCGCAGTCGATGTTTGTCGTGATTTCAGCGTATGAACAGTGTCTTATTATTGGGAGTTGTGGAGTCCCTTCATGCAAAAATAATTTGCGTTCAGTGATGACTATCGATTGTGTAGCTCTTCACGATGAATGATTAAGACAGACATGTATACTGACAGGAAGATACGGGCAAAAGCTAGTAAAAAATGAAATAGTACTGCTGAATTTTAAAAAGATAGAATCTAGTTTTATGAAAATCAAAGTTATGCGAAGATATTAAGATTTAGTGATGTTTTAGCTTCTATTTTTGTCATATAGAACACTATCCATGACGCCACAGAGCGTAAAAGGAAGGCCAAGTGATTGTATCTGAAGCAACTGAAAGTGTAAGTCCGAGCCGTTTGAATGATTAGACGGCGGGCTGATTGAGTGTGCGCGGGGCGCCGCTCAATGCGAGTACGTCACTGCGTGGCCGGCCTAGCCGAGCAGAGTGCTGACGTCACACGCGCAGCATTTAATTAACGATTGTGCGCAGCGGGCCAGATCGTCACTCCATTCAGCCACCCACCAGAACATACGATAATTACGTTTACGCATTGCGCTGGAAAATTTGAAATGCGAAACTTTCAGCTTCGAAAAATTTACTTCACAACACCTGTATTATAACTGTGATTTCTTTTAGTATAATTATTTTAGGTGTAGTGGCATCAGGTTTTAAATAGCATCTTTGTACTAAGAAGTTTGATGTGTCTACAACACGATGTTCGCTGCGAATGTTTTTAAAATCGCAATTAACTGAAATAATCAGGGTTCAGGCAAGCATAAATAAACTTAGTCACAACCCGAAGGCTGGTTGGATCCTCACAAACGAGGCATACTAAGCCACAAAAAAATACATTTTTGATACCCTATCAGGTTCCTGCTTCTTACCACATCTTCCACAGACGTCTCGATATTGAAAATTTTCCAACCCCAAATTCTAGATTAAACAGTGTAAGATTGTATTAAAAAAAAAAAGTATTTAAAGAGTGGTCGATATAGGTTTGCGAACAAAAGACCGGCATGAAATCATCCATGGCCTTTAAAAAAAAATCCTGGTATTTAAGCGTAGTGCTTTCGAAAATATATGAAAGACCGAAAACTGGATGGTCGTACAGGGAATCGAACCACTTTCCTCCGGAATTACAGGTAGGAACGTAACCGCTCTCTCACCGCGTTCAGTCCTTGGCGATTTCTTCCTTATAAACCTCAACAGCAAGAACCATAAATATTCGAAAAACAGGAAAACAAAGATTTGTTTCCTTAATTATATCTCGATTGCAAAGATGGTCGATTGTTACTATAAACGGTGCCTTCATCGAGAACTGAGCAGCTTGACAACTCTGTCTAGCGGCACATCAGCATATGCAGCTAGTAGGAATTTAATGGACTTGTTTCATCAATATGGGCGATTTTCTTAATCAAGCAGATTTCGTTGAGTGGCATAAAATGAAATTTAAAATAGCGTAACTCAGGGGAGACTATATTAGCCTCTTCCAACCGAATATCATCTTCACGAGGTGAACCCTGTTTGCAGGGACGAGCTGTGGCGACTAAATAATTCCCGGCATTAGGAGATTAGGAGTCACCCACTGCTTCTCAACGACATCCTGAAAGAAGGGAGAAGGATGGAGAGTATTCCAGACCCCCCCCCCCCCTCCCTTGCGCTTGAGGCTGAAAACGGTACCTAAAGCCGGATTAATCGGAAATGATCAACAGTATTGGAAAACAGAAGGCGACGGAAGCTACGGCACTAAATACCCAAATGACGCCGCGAGGCCATGCAATCATCTCAAACTACGTATTGAATAATGACTTTTTCCTTTATAAAATAATCAGAAGTTCTCCAAACGGATTGCTCGGGGAGGGGACATCAGAATGAATAGAAACATTCTACAAGTTGGAGCGTGGAACGTTAGAAGTTTGAAGAGAGCAGTAAGATTAGAGAATATAAGAGGGAGATGGGACGACTTCACTTCGATGTAGTTGGGATTAGTGAGATTATGAAAAGGATACGCAGGATTTCTGGTCTGAGGAATATAGACTAATTAGCATTCAACGAGTAAGTGGGGTTTCTCGTGGGGAATTATTAGTGAACAAGATTGTAGGGAAACGGGTCATAAGTTTAGTTACAGATTTATTTTGATGAGGATAGAAACCAAGCCTGCGATAACAACATTAGTGCAAATGTATAGCAATGGTTCAAGAGGAGGATAAAATAAAGAACATATAGGATCACATTGAAGAATTATTTCTGTTTATGAAGGGGGAGGAAAATCCAATAATCATGGGAGCCGGGATTACGGTAGTAGAAGAAGTGAAACCAAGAAACATTGTTGGGAATTTCAATGTAGAAGAAAGAAATGAGTCAGGAAGCAGGCTGTTATAGAAGCTTATCATATCAAAAACGCTATTTAAGGATTATGTAATAAGGATATACAACTGTAAACGTCCAGGGAATACAATCAGGTATCAACCACATTATATCGGCGGAGAACGTGTAACATTACATTGGACTTGCAATCTTTGTATAAATATCGATTATCGATATACCGCGAGGGTCTAACCTCTGTGGCAGAGTAGTAGTCAAGTGTTACGAGTGGCGGGAAGTGTGTGTGTCGACGTGTACGTGTTTTCGGTAGATTCGGAAAGAAATATTCGGGCATATGGATACGTAATACGAGCGTCCGCGACGGGAAATGAATATTGGCTTGACGTCGCTAACGTAAGACAAGCCATATGGTGTGAAAATACAGTGAGACGTTCCTGGAGAACTGTTAATGAGCGGTTGTGAACTGGTAATTGTGGTACAGACATTTAATATGTTGCTGTTTGAAGGAGAGTATCTTGTGATTAAACTTTCCACTCATAAAGAACTTGCAATCTTCGGATAAGTGATAAATAATTCCAGTTGGTGGTCGGAGTACTAATATAAGACACAAATCGTTGGGATAATAAAAAGTTGTTCGACTTAATACTTCCTATGAGTGAGTGTGTCTTGCTTATTACAAATTCCTGTGAACTAGTGAGTTCTTAACATCACAGAGAACTGTAAGTATTATTAGTACGCCCGTCAAACAGCTGGTGGCGACCAAGGTAAAATAATAAAATCACGAAGTACCGATGCTTCCGTGAGGCAGGTCAAAGTGTAGCGTTGTAATAACCTCACTAACTGTTATTAATTAACCCAGTAAAAACATTTTTGAAATTTTACAAACGGTAACGAGCTGGTCTCGCATTCGGGAGGATTTTTTTTTTTTAGTTATGGCTTTGCGCCTCGTCTACATTAGCTCATTATACGCGTGAAGGGACTGCGGGCAAGGAAAGGAAAGAAATTCAGCCATGGCCTTTTTGAAGAAACCATCCCGGCATTCACCTGGATGAATTTGGAAACCATGGAAAACCCAAATCTGGATGTCCGAACGGAGATTCGAACCTGCGTCCTCCTGAATACGAGGCCATAAGGTTACAGCTCACCCACCACGCTCGGTAATTTCGGAGGACGCGGGTTAGAATCCCCGTCCGGCAACCCAGATTTTGGTTTTACATAGTTTCTCGAAATCACTCCAGGCGGCCAGAATGGTTCCTTCAAAAACGCCATGGCCGAATTCCTTCCAGTTTCTTCCCCCTCCCCACTCCTTTCCCGCCTCTAATGACCTCTACGTCGACGAGGAGTAAAGACAAAAGTAACAACAAATTAACTAATGCATACTTTGACCATAATATGATAGTTAGAAAGTGTAAAATGAAATTCAAGAGGATAAATAAGTAACAAAGGCAAAACAGATTTGAAGTGAGCAATCTGAAGGAATTTCGAACGAAAGAAAAATTGTTGTAGTTGTAAGTCTGCTATAAAATTCATATAGAAATTTAATGGAAACAGAATGGAATACAATGGAGACTGAGATGATCGAAGCTGATAAATCAACATCGACCATTAGGAATGAAGCCGTTCGAATGATGACAGACGACATTTTTAAGTTAATGGATCAAAAGAGAAGGCTTAAAAATGATCAAGCAGGAAGACAGCAGTGTATATCGGTATTTTAAAAAAACATAAGAGTAGGAAATGTAAGAAAGTCAAGGAAAAGTGGTTACAAAGAAATGGTTGTAGGTGTAATAGATATGGTCTACAGGGAAATCAAACAGAAGTTTGGGGAAATGAATAAAAGATATATAAACATTAAAGCTGCTGATGGAAAATCTCTTTTAAGTTCAGAAGATAGAGCTAACCAGTGGAACAAATACATAGAGAAACTATAGTATGGGGATGATTTGAATTACTGTGTGCTGGAAAAAAGGCGATGTCGATACTGAAGATTTAGGAGATACCATATTATGGACAGAATTTGACAGAGTTTTGGGAATTGAGGTTGGAATTGATCAGATTCCTGCAGAACTTCTGAAATCCCTAGAAGATGGAATCCGAAGTTATTCAAATTGATATCAAAATTTAAAAACAGGAGAAATTCCAGCTGATTTAAATAAAAGTATCATCTTCACACTTCAGAAGAAAGATTAAGTTAAGAAATGTGAGCATTGTTATCCTATAAGTCTAACATCACATGCTTCAAAATTACTGACTCGGATAATATACAGAATAATAGAGAGGATTGTACAAGAGATGGTAAATGAAGATCACTTTGGGTTAAGGAAAAATCGCAGTACAAGAGAAGCAATTCTGTCTTTAAGATTAATATTTATACTTCTACATCTACATCCATACTCTGCAAATCACAAACATTGTGGGTGGCAGAGGGTGCTAAGCACCAATCCTAAACCCGCGCATTCAAATCCCGAATAGCGCGAGGAAAGAAAAAAAAATACATAAAAGCATCAGTACGGCATCGTATTTCTCGAATCTTATCCCTCCGGTGATTGCGACCTAAATACGTTGGCGGAAGAAGTATTTCATTGCACTCGAAATTTAAATTTTTTCGTATATTCTCCAATAAATTCGAACGCAAGCTATGTCGTCTGTCTTCCAAACTATCCCAGCCCAATCTATGTATCAATTCTGTGACGCTTTCATAAGGGCTGTAACAACAAGTCATGAATCGAGCGACTCTCCTCTGCACCCTCTCCACTGAGTCAATCAGAATATTGCGATACGGATCCCAAACTCCACAACAGTAATCCAGATGCGGACGCACTAGAGTTTTATATGCTATCTCCTTTTTATGAGCATTAAAATTCCTCAAAATACGACATATGAATCGCAATTTAGAATTAGCCTTGCCTACGACGGAATTTATTTGCATGTCCCATTTCATGTTGCTTTGTACTATCACCCCCAGATACTTCAGGGAATCAACCGTGTCCACAGCTGAATTGTTTATTTTGTACTCGTGAACAAACTGATTCTTTTTGTTACTTATCCGCATTGCCTTGCACTTTTTGCAATTAAGTTTAAGCTGCTATTTACGGCACCAATCGAAAATAGCATCCAAATCGCGCTGAATTTCTAAGCAATACTTAAAGTATACTTTTATGGCGTTTTTTGATTTAGACAAGCTGATGACAGTGTTAAGTAGGAGAAGATTTTCAAAATGTCTAGGTCTAAAATTTCGGGTCTAAAATAGAATAATAATTTACAATCTGTATAAGAATCAAGTGGCAATAATAAAAGTGGAGAATCACAAGAGACATGTATTCGTCAAAAAGGATGTGAGAGATTAATATTCAACTTGTGTGTAGAAGAAGCAAAATAAAAATTTGAATGTGTTATAAGTGTGAAAAACCAAACAATCAATTTGATGCAGTTTGATAATGACAATGTTTTGATGGCAGAACACAGTGATTGAATTGATATATTGCCATATGGTATGAACAGAATACTGAGGGAAGAATTTGGACTAAATATAAACCAAAGCAAGACTGGTGAAACCAAAGGTTTCTCATGTTAAATTCACACATTTTTTTGGGTTGGGATCGAGGAAAGGCGTGCAGCAAAATTAAGCAACGTTACGAGAGCCACAACCTGCAAAGTAGAACAGGAGTCAACGATTCGGCAATTGTCAAGCGCCGAACGAGAACGCTAGCTGGCATTATGACCGCATACAGTTAGGTAATGTTAGGATTTGCCCTCTCCAGACAGCCGGAGTGGAGTGGGGGTTATCATAGTAATACTCTCAGCACAGCTAGGTCAGTCTGTTTGATCGTCGCATTGTGCAGCCGGGAGTCAAAGAGAGAAGCTACCAGGCTCTGGCCTAGAAACGGAGCCATTGCAGTGGCAAGAGATGTTCTACAGCAAACCACCAGGTAGGCTTTACTGAGAAAGAGTTGGATATGGAAACGGGTCGGGTTAGTTGAGCAGAAGTTCAACGTATCGCAATAGCCCTGTCGTGTTTGGGTTAGAGGTACCCATGTTGCAAATCTCGCTCTCTCTCCTCGTTCTCATAATGGTGGTGGTGGTTAGCAAGGCGCCACTGCACCAATTTTATCAGTTTCAGACAGTAATAGTAAAGGTTATTCACAGCTATTTCCATTTAGGTGTAAATATATGTACAGTTGTTGGTATTCATGCCTTCAGAAACCTGATGTAAATTAACATGTAAATATTCAGCAATGATTAGCCCTCATTTTCCAAGTAATAATCCTATCACAAGACTCATATCTGAACAATCGTCGATTTCTATGTAGACTCTTATCCATGCCTCCCGTATGGCAATCTGTCCTTATGTAACCACTCGGCTGGACGGAGTGACTTCGAGGGTCACACCGAAGGGTGGCAGTCAGGTCACTACAAGACAATAGTGATTAAACTTGGCACAATAATTGCAGTAACAGAAGTTTAAACATAAAGATCGGATCAGATGTAACAGGAGAGGTAAGTGAATTCGGAAGTAAAATTACAAATGGTGGCCGAAGTATGAATTATGTTAACAGCATAACAGTACTAACGAAATAAACTTCTTGAAAAAGAGATTTAATTTTAAATACTGGTATATGAGTCAGAAATTGTATGTACGGAGCGCATTAGTTTATAGTAGTGATCATGGAATTTTGGAATAACAGAAAGAAGTAAAATTGAAGCATTTGA
>CM061921.1:52442524-52509912 GCA_031002005.1 Vandiemenella viatica
TATTCTCTGACATGTTATACATTGCGGGGGCTCGATGAGACTCCTGTACCTTTCAATCTGTACCCTCGTGAGTAGTAATGCTCTCGTTGTATGTTTTCTCAGATGCTAAAGTTACTTGAAATACCGCTAGCGGCGTCAGATCTCTTGTTTCCTTGTACTTCTTTCTGAATTGGTGGACATTTTGTATCAGGTATCCTTTCTGTTTTAATTCTTCACTTATTTCATCAGGTTCCACTGAAGGTGGCAATCCTTTGATGATTACTTTCAGTGGTTGTTTGCGGTAGCTGGTAAGTACAATAAGGAATTCCATTTTCTCTATAAACATTTATGCACAAATTTATTCTCTCGGCTGTTTGGGGTGGCCAACAGGTTTTTTTTTTTTTTTTTTTTTTAGTAAAATATTGAGGAAGTTGTGATGGCTCGCAACGCGAGCTTCAAGCAGGTCAATTGCAACAGTAAAAAGAAACAAACTCTGTCAGAGGAATGTCGTGAGTAGGATGCAACACAGCCAAAAACCATCTTGCAGGGGCCAGAAGGAGGTCGATCGGTCAGTTGGTGCTAGAATATTCTAAGCTATCTTAGAATCTTCTAAGAGGCTCAGGATTTACGGGTCCTAGGCTTGAGCGCAGTCAAAAACAGCCAGATGGAGAGAGATGGCAGCTTAATCAAGACGACGATACCAGCAACGCAGATGGGAAATACCTGGCAATGTAGAACGGGACTTACAGATTATTGCAGTTAACAGAATAACGGGCTCTGACATTAGTTGCAATAAATAATGGACTTGATAATATAAAAGGGAACTCAATTGGATAATACAGACGACTATGTACCTTTGTAAATAAATCTGAATATTGTACATACCTAGCTGGACTATCATTTACGTATTCTACCGTTTACATGACTTAGTTAGTGTCTTACCCACACATTTATGTACTGTACCTCCTGGGAAGTGGCATTGAGAAAGCAAAAAGATTCGCCAGACCACCACATGTTTTCCACGTGATACTTGAGACTGTCACCTCTGTATACTACTTTTAAGTTTCCTTGTAGGTTCTCCTTTATTACTTGGTTCATTTTTATGAAGTTTGTAACCATTTGTTTTACTGGCAGAAATGTTTCATTTGGAGCAGTACTCATTTCAGTTGTTCACTTTCCTACATTTCTTTCTGTGGCTGGTGTCCTATTTTCTTCCTGCTGCAGTTGTAAGAATCTGTTCCTTGTTGGAATTTCATCGTTTGCGCATATTTGTTTTCGTTTCTCTTTCCTCCTTCCTTCTATCTTTCTTTTCCTTGTTGCTTCTTGGAACAGTGTCACGTCGGACGGTTATCGTTTTCAATCTGCTCCATTGTCTCTTCCGTTTGGCTGTCTTCTTTTGTGTAGCACTGTTCTGTGTCACAGGCAGTACTGAAGGCCATCTCAGCCATGTCAATATTTTTTTTTTTTTTTTTTATTTTTTTTATTTCATTTTCACTACCTCAACGGTTTAATGAACAGTCCCGCTACTGTTTGTAGCTTAATCTGTATGTTCAGTTTGATGGTTTTGAGTTCATTGTGTTACACTTTAGGGGATAACCAGGCTATGGTCGGTTGGACCTTAATAGGAACCCCTTCTTGTATTCTTATATATATTTCATATATATTTCACTTTCTCACTACACTTACTCAGGAATCCACAGGGTTCATAATAATACTTAATGGCACCTTGTATTTGTGCCAGGTCATAGGTACAAACCGTGCCTATAGACTCTAGTCTTGGAACTTCGTGGCGGGCTTCCTCTACTCTGTTGAAGAATTTTTCAGTTGATTGGAAGATTTGTATATGGATATTTGGGATATTTGTGACGTCATCGAGGAGCGCTGTTGGAGTGAAGTAACTTGCTCGTGTGATCATTCGGAGAGTCTTATTCTGCAGTCTCTGAATATGCATTCTGTTGGAGTGGCTGGTCGTTCCCGAAGCTTGGCAACCATATAAGATGAGAGGAACAATGATTGATTTGTAAATGCGGATCTTGGTTGATAAATTTAGGTTGTCGCTCCTCAGGATCGGTGCAAGGTTCATCGTCACTGCTAGCCCTTTTTTTCTCCGGTCTAGCACATGTTGACGAAAGAGAAGTTTGTTGTCAAGTATTATGCCCAGATATCGAGTCTCTGTCACCCATGGAAGCTTGTGGCCCATTGTTCTAGCTGTTTTTGGAGTACTGGTCTTTTCCTTGAGAATACATTGCAGAACATTTCGTAGGGTTGAGTTTGACTTTATTTACTCTGCACCATTTATCAAAAGCGTCCAAGCCTTTTGAGCGTTTTGGATATTACGTGTGTGGTTTCCTCCGGTCGAGTAGATGACCGTATCGTCAGCGAATTGAGCCATAAGTACGTGAGGAGGTAAGGGTATGTCGTTAATGTAGATTTTGAAAGAGTAGGTGCAATTACCGAGCCTTGCGGAATTCCAGCAGTAATTGTGTGAGTTGCAGATTTTTGCCCTTCAACTTGTACGAAGAATTTTCTATTTTTTAGGTAGCTTGCAATAAGTGTGATGTAGCATTCCGGAATATCTGTTTGATGATATAGTTTATCAATTAATTTCGTGTGCCAGACTTTATCGTAGGCTTTTTCTATGTCAACGAAAACGGCAGCAGTTGATTTTTCCAGTTAAAACCTTTGCTTATATGCTCCGTTAGTCGCACTATCTGGGTTGTGGCTCCTACACGGTTTTCAAAGCCGAATTGTTCGTGTCGGATGGTGTGTCCAAACTCCAAACTGGTATTAATTCTTTTTAGCAGTAGCCGCTCTAGTATTTTGGAAGGAGCAGACAGTAAACTAATCGGTCTGTAATTACTTGGGTTTTGCTTATCTTTACCCCTTTTTGGAAGCGCGATGACCTTTGCAGTTTTCCATATCGATGGGTAGTAGTGTTGAAGCAGGCAGGCGTTAAAGATTCTGGTAAGTAGTACAATCCCTTTTCTTGGTAGATGCTTAAGGTGGGAGTTGCCAATACCGTCATACCCTGAGATTTTTTGGTGGCTAGTTTTCGTATTACAGCTCTTACTTCCCTGGGGGTTTTAGTTCCGGTTGGTCAGAAGGTGGTCTGCTAAGTTTTTCTGCAACTCGTTGAGTAGATGTGGTCACCTCCAGTTCTTCAGCTGGGGTCAGTTGATAATCTGCTGCTGTATGTTGAGCTGAAAATGTTCTGCCAAGATTTCTGCTTTACCCAGTGAGAGGAAGCACGGACCTGCAGGGCCATTTATAGGAGAAATGGTTGGCGTGGTTCTCGAAGGCACGGATTAGTTGCCACGCCTCCCTATTTTCCAGCATTAGTTTAGACATTTTTTCCTCCCATCTTTCTGAGCTTCTTTCTTTCAGCCGGGCGGTGAGTTGGCGGGAGTATTGGCGATATCTACGGCGGTCGGCTGGATCGCGGAAACGTTGCCAGACTAGTCTATAGCGGTTCCGTAAATACCTAATATCTTCAAGAATATCAGGTAGTCTCTGTTGATATTCATCGTTGCGTGTGGTGGTAATTGATGCTCTTCTGTCAGCCTCCTTAACTACGTTGGTAAAATGACTGATGGCCGTTTCTATCAATTCTGGTGTTGAAAGGTTGACGGTAGGCTTAATCTTGTTATGGACCAATCTTGAGAAAAGATTCCAATCTGTCTCCTTGGTGCTTTTTGGTGACTGGTTTAATAAGATAAAATTCCTGAGGTTTATTAGCACCGGGTTGTGATCAGACGATAGATCCGACATAGACTTGAGTTGGACTCTATGAGTGATGTTCTTGAGTAGTGCGATGTCTAGGACATCAGGTTGTGCTCGCTGTGAATTAGGGATATATGTCGGCTCCGTAGGTCCTAGGACGTCTATGTTCCTCCTGCCAGCAAGTTGGAGAAGACGTTCCCCTTTTGGGTTATTTGAGCGGGAGTTCCAAGCTGTATGTTTGCTGTTTAAGTCTCCACCAATGATGATTTTGTTTCCTTTCGAAATTAATTCATCAAGGTCGTGTTCAAAGATATTTCTGTTGGGAGAGAGATATGCTGAGATTAAGACAATGTGCCCCTCTTTAGAGTGAATCTTGACTGCTGTAGCTTCTAGTTCTATTAGGTTTAAAGGTTGGATGGCTGTATGCGTTATAGATTTCTTGATTGCTATGGCGGTGCCGCCGCCCCTTTGGCCTATTCTGTCAGTGCGATGTATCTGAAATCCTGATAGGCTGAATTTATCGTTAGGCTTTAGATGTGTTTCAGTTAGCAGAATAACGTTAATATTATGTCGGTTGACAAATTCTAGGAGTTCAAGTTTCTTGTTTTTGATTCCATTAGCATTCCATATTGTTATGCTTAGGTCACGATGTGATTGTGGATTTGTGGCCATTATTTGAGCATCGCCATAACACCTTCCATAAAGGCAAACAGTTTAGAGAACTTGTCCTTTGCGCTGTTTACTTTTTTCATGGTTCTTTTCATTGTGTAGAGTAATTTCTTCATGTCTAAGAAGTCTACAGGGTCATCTGAGTCTTCTTCTTCGTCTGAGTAATGTGGTTTTTTGTTCTCTCCTCTGGAGCGTTTTAGGGTCTCTGCGAAGGAATGATAGTCACTAATCTTTTGTTTGCGGGTCTCTGGCTTCTTTCCAGCTTTGGTTTTATCCAGGTTTTGGTTTTGAATTTCCATTTCGCCTGCGTTTTTGGTTCGACGGTTCTTCAATAGTCTCAAGTCTTCATTTTCTTTTTTGTTTGTCTTTGTAGGTTTCACGATCTTCTGGTATTGCGGGCATCCTCTCCAGGAGGCTGCGTGATCACCTGAGCAATTTACACACTTTGCCTTTTGGCTATTCGGGATTTGGCAGCTTCTGCTCGGATGCAAACCGGCGCACTTTACACATCTTGCAGGAAAGTTGCAGTAATTCGCAGTGTGCCCGTGGCGCTGGCACTTGACGCATTGAGGAGGTCCATTTAGATTCTTATAGCGTTCTACTCTAATTCTTGTATATAATAGAGCGCGAACGTTGTAGATTGACTCAGCTTCTGGTCCCGGTTTCAATGCCACGCTGAAGGTAGCTAGTGAATCAATTCCTTAGTCTGTTGATCCCTCTTCTTGAATTGGTGCACTTCCAGTGGCTCAAAACCCTTTTCGGTGAGCTCTTCTTTTATGCTCTCAGTTGTAACTGATGGCGGGAGTCCTTTGATAACTACTCTCAATGGTTTTTCATCAGGCATTTGATGGCTGAAGTGGGCAATATTGTTTTGTTTGAAGAATGTTGTTAAAATTTTATGGTCTTCTTTATTGTCCACAAAATATTTCAAGGTTTCCCACTATAGATTACCTTCAGTCCTCCTGTGAGATGATCTTTGATGGTTTTGTTCAATTCCAGATAGTCTTTCACCACTTTGATTACTACAGGGGGTATTTTACCACCCCTCTGTGCTGGTGTTGTTGCAGGTGTAGTTTCGGTTTCATTTGTGGTCTGTTGACAGGTATTGACATTCTCTATGACTGCTACTGAAGGTTGGCTTGTTTCCAGAGGAGTCAATCTATTTCGCAACTCAATCTGAGAGTCAGTTTTACTTATTTTCTGTTTTTTCTTGGGAGTACTCTTCCGTCTCCTCTTACCCTTTGCTGTTTGAAAACCGTCAGAAGGGTTCGGGGAGACTCGGAAATTCTTTCAGGTAATACTCTCTTCTGTTTTCTGGAGATTCCTTTTTCCGTCGTGGTGGCGGACTCTCATGATCAGAGCTCGAGGATTCATCGCAGCTTGAACAGTCCATTTCAGATCCCGAAGGAGAAGCCAAATTATCTTCACAATCTGTAGCCCGTTCCGAGTGTGACGCCCGTCTACCAGCCATGTTGTGCACGAAACGCCTATCGCGTTCCGTGCACGTGTATATCCTAGTGGGAGTGTCGCTCTGATTCCTTGTTAACACCGTTGGGTAGCTGGAACCAGAAGCAACCCTACACAGTGCGTCCGGGGGTTCCACCTCTCGCGGAAGTGGGCCGTGGGACGGTATCACCCTAAAGCCTCGGAAAGGGGGGTTCGGGTGGATCTCTACCGTCTGACGACAAATTTGCTAAAGCGCTAGAATAACTGGATATGTCAGTACAACGCTGCGCTCCGGGCAACTTTACCCAGCGACAAACAAGTTATACTGACAACCAACGTAATCTCACTTGAGGAAAACTGTACCGAGCCGACCAGGAAGTTACCTGTTCGGCGACTCAAAACGAACTGTTCCATGTCAACATCTGAGTGGCTCCCCACTTGGTTAGTCGTAGCCGTGTTCATTGCCGGGTTGTCGTGAATGGTCTTGGTTCTCTCGTCTGATAGGATAGCAGGGTCGTCGATACTGAGCTCCAATTGTTGAAACCGTAAACCGAATCCAAACCCAAAACTCGCACCTTGTCGCGATTTGCACACTATAAGCTTCCGTCTCGACTCGCGACTAGCAGCGTATACTGCGAGGGCGTGTTCTTTTATACTTTTCCCCTGCAGCGGGAAGCGGATCACAGCGCCCTTCCCGTTAGAAACCACCACTGTCAGAGACTGGTAACACTAAATGCTTTGCAGTAGAGCGGGCAATTTGCGTTTGCTATTAGTATTTGGGCTATTGAACCCTTTTATAATCCAATGATCTGCACTGAACGATTTATCTGTACACTGGGATTTCATCTTGTTTTGAATGGTACCCAGTCCCTTACCAAATATATAACACCAGCAATCGATAACTAAAGATATTGTAACGTCTAGTTTGTGACGTTATTAAAATTAGAATAAAATAATGAGATGCATTAAGTAATAAGTTAATTTGCAAAATTAATCCCGGGTAGGCGCCAAGAATGGAAGTGTTCTCTATCCGAGAGAAGCGACATTCCAATTCTGAAATACTTTTAATCAAAGCAATTGTAATTTTAAAATACCATTAAAAAACACAAATCTTCATCTATTCAAATGATATACTGATTGATTGGAAAGGAAGTTATTGAAAGCAGGGTTTACAACACCTATTATTTTCTTTGAATATAAAATTGATTGGTTTATTGAACAGAACTGAACATTAAAAGTTTCTTTTGAACAATTTAGAGCATGATTCTCATCTCAGAGCGTTGCCTAGGGTTGAATGACGCAAGAGTGTCTATACATCGTCTGCGTTCTTTACCGTAGCAGATGACGTGCAGGTAAAACAGAGTCTCATAGACCCTGTTGATCAGCTGGGCGAAGGTCACTTGGCGAGGTAGCTCCCCGCAGCTCTCCGGCAATCTCCCGTGGTGCGCCGGTGCGGATTGTTTGCTGGCCAGAAACAGAATGTCCTCTCTCCCGCTTGTTCGCTCCGTTGAAAACTTGCAGGACCCGGAGTTTTAGCAGATGCGGGAAATTTCAGCGAGTCGCAGCTTTTGGCGGGTCGTCCACTATCTCCATTGGCGCTCCTCATGCAACATAAAAAACTTATGGTTTCTAAAAGTTCGTAACACAGTTTGATTCGCTGGTTCCCAACAGAGGTGTTCCAAAACCTGACTTTCTCTCCGAAGCATCGTTTCTCTAGTTTCAACTTTCTACTGTACCAGGAAATCCTCATTTCACACAGTCCCTATACGGTCCTTTGAATTTAATTGAATGTGTAAAGCTTTTAACTTTACGGCCTGCCATAAATCGTTCGGTCTTTCAGCGCAGGTATGAGTCACCTGGCTCTCGCCGATGCCAAAGAAACGTGGAATTCACACGCATAAATTTCCCGTCACCAAGGGACAATTGAACTCATTAGGTTTGTGTATACTTTTCTGTTTCGCACGTTGTACTTAAGGATTTTTCTTTATCCTTCGCTTCAAATAAAGAAAAACCAATGAACAAACCACATATTAACATACTAACAAATATATATGCCGAATCAATTATCACAATTCTTAACCGCTTGAAAACTATAAAGGGCGTAGCTACTATTACCTTTTTTCTTGGCTACTACACTACACTGCCAGTAACATCTTCGGGTTTGCTTTCTCCCGTCTTTATATTACTTCGTTCTTCATGTAATTTCTTCAAACATGGTCAACATCAGTTGGATACTATACTCAGCCATAAACGCCCTGAACCAACCCGCGTACAAAAACAGCGGAAACAACTTTGACTAAATAGTGCACAATAGTACAGTTGGCTCACTTGAAAAAAGTCACAATGTATGGCATCTATGTTGATGGTGCATGTTGTCAGTTTGGGTAATGAACAAGTCGTGTGAATAACATTGTGCTCTATGGTGGAGACGTGTAGTTACCATCCTTTGCGCTAGTGATGCAACAGACCTCTGCTATCGCAACTGCGGAAGTTCTTGCCTTTCCACATCCGTTTCTGCTTCCGCAACTTTTATAACGGAAATTTAATCGGAAGCGGGGTGGAGCGGGCACGGCGTACTTCCAAAATATAACAAGAAGCTTACGCGACGACTTGATCGCAAATGCAAGTTTTGGAGAACTGACCAAAAACGACCAATACGCTATTGCTACGTATTTAGATCCGTGATATAAATCTCATTTTTTCATCAGCATCACTATGGAACAAGTTGAGTCTAAATTACTAAATATGACGATCAGCAGAACCAGAGATACAATTAACTCCACTCAAGATGATGGCATATTTTTCCCACAATGGTACCGAACTCGAATTGAGAATGAAGTCCAGTCTACGCCATCATCATTACAAATGTTGGAATCTATGTTAAATGTGAATGAAGACCAACAAGTTTCGACTACAACTGACGGTAGTGAAAGTCTACTTTTGGATTTAGTTACACCTTCAGGAATGCAAAAAATTAATATTACCTCTACATGCGGATCCCCTTATGTGTTGGAAATCATATGCACACAAATAATTTTATCTTTTACCAATAGAGAGCAGTTCCCCGTAGGAGCGTAGGCATTGAATAATTATTTAGCGGAGCTGGTCTAATATTTGAAGAACACCGGATCAGATTGCAGGGTAAAAAAGCATTGAAACTACTTTATATAAAAATAACTTTGCCCAGCTTGAGTTGCAATGCCTCTTTTTCTTACTTAAGTGAGTATGCATATACAAAACACACCCATTTACGTATACAAAATAAATAAAAGACAATGATTTTTATACATTAAATTAATAGTGAAAAAGATTATTCTAGTGCTTTACGATATACAATACTTTTGGTCTTTCGTTTTCTGCAAAAGTTTTTATCCAGTTTTGATAGTACTTAGAATACCTATCTTTATAAACAGAGCGGTGTGGTAGCTCAGTGGTTAAAGCTCTTTATTACAAACGTTGTTTGCTCTGGTCCAAGGTATAAATTCCGGTGGAATACATACGATCAATTGCGCAGATACCCCCATTCGTAGGATCTAACCAACATTCGGGTTGTGGCCTAGGTTAGCCAAAACAAAGAGAAAAATACTGTCTACAGCATTTCTCGGCTGCTGGATATGAAAGTTCTGATGTTTTATCCATTTTGATAGGATTGCAGTAAAAATCCTTCATCACCATTTACTTTGTCAGATTTCCCTATTGGTACAAAAAACGGAAAAGTTGCTTGTGGAAATTAGTCTTAAGAGGAGAGAAGGGTAACAGTTTTGTAAATCAAATGTAAAAATCATTTTTAATTTATTTTAAAACATCTGTGCGCGAAGTTCCTTCAGGATCGGATAAAAAATGTAGATTTTTAAATTTCAAGTTCGAATTTCTTGGTCAGCAACTGTCCAATTGGAATCAGTCGAACACCGTTTAGCAGAAAATTTTATGGAGTCTTAGAATATCACGCATATCCCTATCCGCTTTGGTTATTTTCCCTACCACTTTCGAGATAGTTGCAAAAAGACTGAATAGTTCCAGGTATACATTTTGCTTAAGGGAGAGTGGTGGATGTTTGTAAACCAAATGTATGAAATATTTTTCTCATCGTTTGAAAGAAAACGTGAGCAAAGTTGCATCGAAATAGGATACAAACTGTGGCTTTGTATAAAGAACATTTGCAAAAATTAAGGGGAGCAAGGAGACGAAGGGTTGGATTTTGTAAACCGAATGTGACAGTATTTTTATTTTTGTTTTAAAGTAAAAAAACTAAGTTCACAAACCGAAAAGCACATACTAAGCCATTGATTATATACAACTCTTATAAATTCCTGCTTCCACTGGAATTTGAACCTCGGACCGGACTAAGAAACATTTGAACGTAAGAGCCTTAACCACTAAGCTACCAGACCGCTATGTTTTTTAAGTATACGTGTGCTAAGTACCATCAATACCTGACAAAAACTATGGGTTAGTATGAACAACATTGGTAAAAATTGAGGGTTCGGTTAACGGAGAAGAGTGGTTAGTTTTTTCGCAAACCAAACGTAGACAGTAGTTTTGTCTTTGCTTTAAAGTAAAGAAACTAACTTAGTCTACAACCGAAGGTTGGTTGAATTCTCCCAAAGGAGGTGCACTAACCTATTGTGTCAGAGGCAAGACATCTGTTCCTTTCCTCTGAGACCCACAGTTTAATGTGAAATCTGAACCATGGAACGTCCCGGCGTCGCTCAGATCAAATACAACTCTTAAAAATTCCTGCTTCCCCCTGGATTTGAAACCGTGGCCTAACACAGAAACTTTCGTAAGTAATCGCGTTAACCATTCAGCTACAGACCACTTTGTTTTGAAGCATACGTGTGCTAAGTGCTATCAAAATCAGATTTAAAACTGGGTTTGTATGAACAACGCTGGCTAAAATTAAGGTGAGGGATGGGGTAGGAGTGGGTTCTTTTTGCAAACCAAATGTAGCCAGTTTTTTTTGTTTGTTTTAAAGTTAAAAAAACTTAAGAATTCTAACTTAGTCCACATCCCGAAGGTTGGCTGAATCATCTCAAAGGAGTACTAAGCTGTTATTTCAGAGGTAGGACGGCAAGATCTTTTCCTTTGCGACCTACAGTATAACGTGCAATCCAAACCACGGACCTGCCGTACTTCATGTGATCAAATACCACGCTTAAAAGCTTTAGCTTCCACCGTAATCTGAACCTGGAAACAAAACCAGAAACTTTCGAAAGTAAGCCCGTTAACCACTGGGGTATCAAACAGCTCTTTTTATGATATAGTGTGTTAAGTACCATCAAAACTGGATTAAAAACTGTGGATTTGTTTAAAGAATGTTGGAAAAAATTAAGGGGGCTGGGGTAAAGGAAAAAGGGGAGTTTGGCTTTTGCAAACCATATGTATATAGTATTTTTCTCTTTGTTTTACAGTAAAAAAAATTAGTCCATAACCCCAAGATTGGTTGAATCCTCCAGAAAGAAGTGTACTAACTAAATATGTCAAG
The DNA here is from genome assembly GCA_031002005.1 of Vandiemenella viatica. Lineage (NCBI taxonomy): Eukaryota > Metazoa > Arthropoda > Insecta > Orthoptera > Morabidae > Vandiemenella > Vandiemenella viatica. The sequence goes on from CM061921.1 coordinate 52,453,824, forward strand.
AGGCAGGACGGGCAATTCCTTATAGAGCGTGCACAAACTACGTGGCTCGGTCCACGGGGGGGAGGGGGGGTTTAGCTGGAAGTCTACGCTGGGCTACCTGGGGGAAAAGGGGGGGGGGGTTCCTAGCCAGGCCACGTAGCTTTCCTTTCATTACATTTTTCACAGTTAAAATGAGGAACTGCATGTAAATATTTATTTCCATCAGTTAATTATCTCCATATGTAATTTACAATAGTCTGACAAGAGAAAACAGTACAAAATTTCTTCTGGAATCAAAAAGGTAAAAAGCTACGTTTACATGAAAGGGGGGGGGGTAGAGGCAAAAGCCACGTAGGGCTGCGTGGGGGAGGGGGGGGGAGTTCACAGAAGGACAAAATGGAGCTACATGGTTTATGCACGCTCCCTTACCTCTAGGGCTTACAGTTTGACGTGGAATCCCAACAACGGAACGTCCCGGAGTAGCTCATATAATCAGAGAGAACACACAAATTAATGATCTCCACTGGATTTGAACACTCGTCGGTAGACTGAAACTATCGAAAGGAGGCGCCATAACCACAGAGTTACCAGACCGCTTTGGCTAAAAGTATACGTGTGTGTACTATCAGAATCACATAAAAATTGTGAATTGGTATGAAAAATGTTAAATAAATTAAAGCCAGGAGTGGAAGATAGATTAGGTTTTTGTAAACCAAAAGTAAACAGTATTTTTCTATATACATATGCAAAGTTCCATCAAAATCGGATAAAACTGTCTATTAAAGAACAATGGTAAAAATTAAGGGCGAAGAGGGTAACGGGGAAGAGAGATTGAACTTTAAACCACATGTAGACAGTATTTTTCTCTTTCTTTTATATTATATGTATGAAAAATTCCATGGAAATCGGACAAAAACTGTAGGTTTGTACAAAGAATGTTTGAAAAAATTGAGTGGTGTGTAGGGTTAGATAGGTTTGGTAATTTTTTTTTTTTTTTTTTTTTTAACCCGAATCCTTTGCGGGAGTGCACACAATAATTTACCAAAGTTTCATCTTAATCGGATGAATGGAACAGGAACGCATAGAAGACGAATAAACCAACCAGCAAACAAACATCAATGTTTATACAGGTATATTACATGTGTGGCAAGTACGATCATAACAGGATTAAAAACTGTGGATTTGTTCAAAGAACGTTGGTGGAAAAAATTAAGGGGGTTGGAATAAAGGAACAGGGGGGTTTGGCTTTTGTAAACCAACTGTATAGTGTTATTTTTTTTTCTTTCTTTTAAAGTAAAAAAAAAAAAAAAATAACAACAACTTAGTTCACAACCCGAAGGTTGGTTGAATCCTCCAGAAGGAAGTGTACTAACCAAATATACTGAAGAGCCAAAGAAACTGGTATAGGTATGCGTATGCAAACACAGAGATATGTAAACACTCAGAGCACGGCACTGCGGTCGGCAACGCCTATATATGACAACAGGTGTCTGGGGCAGTCGTTAGATCGGTTACTGCTGCTACAATGGCAGGTTATCACGTTTTAAGTGAGTTTGAACGTGGTGTTATACACTGAGGTGACAAAAGTCATGGGATACCCTGCTCATAGCGTGTCGGTCCTCCGTTTGCCCGGGGCTGTTCATGCTGGTAGAGGCTCTGTAACCTCTGTAATGGTGTGGGGCGTGTGCTGTTGAAGTGACATGGGACTCCTGATACGTCTAGATTCGACTCTAACAGTTGACACGTACCTACACATCCTAGGTGACCACCTGCATCCATTCATGACCATTGTGCATTCCGATGGACATGGGAAATTCCAGCAGGACAATGTGACACCCCACACGTTCAGAAATGTTGCAGAGTGGCTCCAGGAACACTTTTCTGAGTTTAAACACCTCCGCTGGCCACCAAACTCCCCACACATGAACATTAGCCTTGCAACGTGCCGTTCAAAAGAGATCTCCACCCCCTTCCACTCTTACGGATTTATGGACAGCCCTGCAGGATGCATGGTGTCAATTCCCTCCAGCACTACTTCTGACATTAGTCGAATCCATGGCACGTCGTGTTGCGGCACTTCTGCATGCTCGCGGGAGCCCTACACGATATTAGGCAGATGTACCAGTTTCTTTGGCTCTTTAGTGTATGTCAGAGGCAGGTCGGGCAGTTCCTTACCTCTTGGACTTGTAGTTTGACATGGAATCCCAACCACGGAACGTCCCGGCGTAGCTCATATAATCAGAGAGAACTCTTAAAATTCCTGCCTACCCAAAGGATTTGAACCCGCGACGGCAGACAAACTATCGAAGGTAAACGCCATAACTACTGACCTGCCAGACCGCTTTGGTTAGAAGTATACGTGTGCTTAGTACTACCAAGTTCACATAAAAATTGTGGATTTGTATGGACAATGTCAAACAACACAGTGGTGGAAGGGAAGAAAGAAATTATGTTTTTGTAAACTAAACGTAAACAGTATTTTTCTATTTGTTTTAAAGTATTCATATACAAAGTTCCATCAAAATCGGATAAAACTGTCTATATAAAGAACAATGGTAAAAATTAAGGGCGAAGAGGGTAACGGGGAAGAGAGATTGAACTTTAAACCACATGTAGACAGTATTTTTCTCTTTCTTTTATATTATATTTATGAAAAATTCCATGGAAATCGGACAAAAACTGTAGGTTTGTACAAAGAATATTTGAAAAAATTGAGTAGTGTGTAGCGTTAGAAAGATAGGGTAATTTTTTTCCAGAAATCTTTTCGGGTGTGCAGACACTAACTTACCAAAGTTTCATCTTAATCGGAACAATGGTATAGGAACATTTAGAATACGAATAAACCAACAAACATACCTTCATCTTTATACATTAGATACCTTACAGCTACTTAATTTTGAATATTAATTCAATAAAAAATAAAAATTGTTAAACTGTAATTTTTTCATAGTATTTACACTTCCGCTTCCATTTCCGTTAAAATTTACTTTTGACATCTGTTTCAGTTTCTGCTTACATTCTGACACTTCCGTTACATCACTACTTTGCACATCCTCCAACTCTTCTGATGATGGTACCGTAATATACACAGACGGAAAAAAAAATCCCAACACCAAGAAAAAATTATTGTAGAGTAATGAAATTTGGACAATGCATTTGTCAAGTTAACATGTTTAATTGATTAAATTTTCAAGATCACAGGTTAATTTAAGCTCAAGAAAATGCATTTCAAATGTGAAATACTGTTAAATTAATAGCCGGTGTAACCTCCAGAATTTTGAATGCAAGCCTGCAAACGTGAATGCATTGTGTCATACAGGTTTCGAATGTCACTTTGTGGTATGGAGTTCCATGCTTGTTGTACTTGTGCTGTCAATACTGGGACGGTCAGTGCTGGCTGTGGATGATGCTGGAGTTGTCGTCCAATGATATCCCATACGTGTTCAATTGGAGACAGATCTGGTGATCTCGCAGGCCAAGGTAACATGTCGACACTCTGTAGAGCACGTTGCGAGACAACAGCGGTATGAGGGCGAGCGTTATCCTGTTGAAAAACTCCCCCTTGAATGCTGTTCATGAATGGCAGCACTACAGGTTGAATTACCAGACTGACGTACAAATTTGCAGTCAGTGTGTTTGGTATAACCACAAGAGTGCTCCTGCTGTCATAGGAAATTGCTCCCCAGACCATGACTCCAGGTGTAGGTCCAGTGTGTCTAGGCCGCAGACAGTTTGGTTGCAGGCGTTCCCCTGGCCTCCTTCTGACCAACACTCGGCCATCACTGGCACCAAGGCAGAACCTGCTTTCATCAGAAAACACAACAGATCTCCACTCCGTCCTCCAATGAGCTCTGGCTTGACACCACTGGAGTCGCAAACGGCGATGGCTTGTAGTCAGTGGAATGCACGCTACAGGGCGCCTGGCTCGGAGCTGTCCTTGAAGTAACCGATTTCTAACAGTTCGTTGTGTCACTGTGGTACCAACTGCAGCTCGAATTTCTGCCGCAGACGCATTACGATGCGCCACAGCTGTACGCCGAATACGGCGGTCTTCCCTCTCAGTAGTGCCACGTGGCCTCCCGGAACCCGGTATTCTTGAGGCAGTACCATCCCTTGACCACTGCACCCAACAATCATGCACAGTGGATACATTCCGGCCAAGTCTTTCTGCAATATCGCGAAAAGAAAATCCACCTTCTCGTAGCCCTATTACACGACCTCGTTCAAACTCGGTGAGCTGTTGATAATGGCTTCTTCGTCTTCTTAAAGGCATTCTTGGCTAACATCAACTCACTATGTCAAATCTCAGCGGTAAATAACGTTCACAAACTTTACAGCGCGTATTTAAAGCAAACCTGATTTGCAAGCTCTGAGTAGCGCTACTAGCGCCACACTTATGCGCGAAGCGCGAAATTTGAATCGATGTCATCTTTCAGATGTATAAACACGCCTACCAAATTTCGTTTATCTAACACAAGTCTTTCTTGGTGTTGGGATTTTTTTTCCCGTCTGTGTATATTGTGGCGGGTCTGGTAACATTGTCTCTGCATGATTCTGTGATTTCTCAAGACTGCTGCCTCAACCAAAACAGGCAATTTATGCAATTTTCGAATATCATGGAGGGAACTGATGTAATTTTCGTGGTTTTTATCACGGTTTTGATGAATTACGTAATTTTTCGTGTTTGACAAGTTTGTCCTGATTTCAGCAATTCTATTCATTTTTTATAAAATTGCACGATTTTGGCACTACGATGGTCGATTGAAAATTCGGTGCAAAAAATAAAAACTACTGACGTGTTTGGGGTAAACCATTTTCATTTTTCGACATTGTCTCCTTTTAGGCTTATACACTTCATCCAACGATGTTCTAGTTTGGTGATCCCTTCCAAATAATAGAATTTGTCCAAGTCTGCAAAATATCCATTAGTGTGTGCAATCACCTCCTCGTTTGAATAAAATCTTTGTCCCACCAGCCATTTATTCAAATTGGGAAACAAGTAGTAGTCCGAGGGAGCCAAGTCTGGAGAATAGGGGGGATGTGAAACGAATTGGAATCCTATTTCCATTAATTTTGCGACCACAACTGCTGAGGCGTGTGCTGGTGCGTTGTCGTGATGGAAAAGTCTTGTGGGCCAATCGCGGGCTTTTTTCTTGCTGCTCGGTTTTCAGAAGGTCCAATAACGATGAATAATATGCACCTATAATAGTTTTACCCTTATCCAGATAGTCGATGAGGATTATCCCTTGTGAATCCCAAAAGACAGTCGCCATAACCTTTCCGCCCGAAGGAACGGTCTTCGCCTTTTTTGGTGCAGATTCTTTCTTGGTAACCCATTGTTTAGATTGTTGTTTGGTCTCAGGAGTATAGTAATGTAGCCATGTTTCATCCACAGTGACGAGTCCTCCGCATTCTTCTGGAACAGATGCAAACCATCCTTGCAACACTTCACACGATTCCGTTTTTGGTCAAGCGTCAGCAATCGCGGCACCCATCTTGCGGATAGCTTTCTTATGTCAAAATGTTATGTACCCGTTCAGGCGAGACGCCCACAGCACTAGCAATCTCACGCACCTTAACTCTTCTGTCATCCATCACCATATCATGGATTTGATCAATGATTTCTGGATTCGTAACCTCCACAGGCCGTCCAGATCGTTCAGCGTCACTTATGCCCCTATGGCCAGTCCGAAAATTTTGAAACCACTTATAAACTGTTCAAATCGAAGGTGCAGAGTCACAATAATGTTTATTAAGCTTCTCTTTAGTCTCCTGAGGCGTTTTGCCTTTCATAAAGTAATGTTCAATCACCACACGAAATTCTTTTTCGTCAATTTCTTTAAAATCACTCGACTTCCTTGATTCACATGAATGTCAAACACAAAGAAATAGACCAATATGGCTGAAACTTGGTGTGCATTCATTTAAGAGATGCTACTAACTAAACATGACCTCGATACGCGCCGGTGGTGCCATCTCTCGGACTTTGCACGGGCTTTTCTAACGCCCCTCGTAATTCACATTATTTACAAAGCTGTGGAATTTGTGATGAATGGAACTTGGTTATCGATGTAGGACGTGCAATCCGTTTCCAGCACAATACACTTGGAACCATTGTTTCTACAAGACGTATGCACTCTCACGCTCCCTTTCCTAACTACATCCTGTCGTATGTGTTGCGTTATTAACTGCTGGCCTCGCATTGTTCACCATGGGCACTTTGAGGCATGTACGCAACATCCAATTAGACTTCGAGACAGATCTTATCACTCGCGCACAGAAACTGCTCAAATTTTCATGTATGACCCAGCATCGTCTATAACTTCCAATCCATATGTAGACGCTATCTTCAGTGTATTGAAACTCACGTCTTCCTGAACCCTATTATTGCGACCTTGGGCGTTCTGAAATCAGAGTTAAGTGAGTAAACTTTCAAGCGTTATACACCTTGCAAGCTAAAGAGAGAAAATCAGATCATCTACTTACATAAGACAGAAGTATCTAAGAATCTCTCTCTGCCTATGATCCTGAGATATACCGAAACGCAATTATTGTGTCTGTTTAGTGAAGTCATGCTCTGAGATTTACAAGCATGACACACACCTTGGACGCTATGTTAAAAGAAATCGCTACGATTCTCTAGACCTGTCTCTGATTACACAACGAGATCAATATATATTGGTACGTGGTTTCTGCCACAGATGCTTTACACTACAAGTTCTTTATTCGCTCATCCAACTGTGATATGGGCGAGCAGCACATCACCTATAGCGGCCGAACCGATTATTCATTTTCCCCCACTGCAGCATTCCGCGAGATTCTTGAAGAAAATGTAGTAGGTAACTGGATTCTTACTATTAGATTAACTCAGTTTTATCATGCCGAAAAAAAATGATCCCCAGATATGACAAGATGCTGCCGTTTCATGATCCTAAGTTCATGGAATTCTTAACTCTGAAGAAACTCCTAACATCGGTGAATAAAGATGCGCTGGTAAAAATCGTAACTAGGCAAATACGTCAGCTAATTACAGATTTCCATCATACATCTGAGGTAACGACCATGACTTAACATCATGAATGTAAGTTTTTCGATTCTCACGAGTTGAACAGAAGAATATGATGTTCATGTAAATGTGAAGAGTTTTCCATGGAGTCACTTTAAGGTGCCCTCCGTCTCGGCAAATGTATTCAGATGACGTCTCTTTGGCAAATTTATACGATTTCATTATTTTTTCAGAATTTCACTCTATTGATCAATTTTTACTAATCATATCAATGAGATTTGAATTATGTTGCTGTGTGTTGTTGCATATTAGCAGTTACTATCCGTATGTGAGTTGGTTAGCGAGGGTTTGTATGTTTAAGCGAGTGCTGACGTATGGTGGTAGGTGTGTGGTTCGATGTATGTGTCGGGGTGATGCTTGCTACGTTTTAAATATGCATACGATGATGACAGATGTATCGAACATTATAAACGATCATATCATATCCTCGGCCAGTTTGACAATGATTGGTCCAATATGCTGAAGACGAAGGTCGTTTAACAGCATGTACAGCCTCTAAAGGTTGGCTGTATCCTCCCGTCGGAGTGTCAGATTGGGGCGTTAAACTTTGCAACCGAATGACTGGCTTGTTGTTGCATTTCGTGAATTCGTCACTGTGATCGGAGTCTTGGCAGGCAATATGAAGTTTCATATCCACATCAGCACTAAGGACCTCAGGGTACATGATGGCACTCGTTGCCCTTTCATGAAGTATCTTCATTGTAATACGTCCAGTTTTATATTTATCAAAGTCAACCAACGACTAGATCGACGATTCCCGTAGGAGTATTCGGTTTATCGACGTCAGTTCGTTATTACAAGGAAGATATAGACCAATAAACTCATCTAGCACCCATTGAATAAAAAAAATTCTGACCCCCTGTTGGCAGATGACGTTCATCCCATTCAATGTAGGGAGCACAGCTCACATGGAATACAAATGCGACCTACATTTTCACAAGTTCGTTGACAAGTCATAAATTCCACCAACGCTTCCTGCCTATCGCAACCATTATCTCACAATACGACGGAAGGTTACCAAGTCACTGCCAGTTTGACATACACACAGTTACCAAACTGGAACACAATACAGAGATAAATCATTTCACAGTATCACAAACGTTGAGACATAGACAACATCACTCTCACAGATATGTACCAGCTCTCACCCACAAACATGCTCCCTAAAATCTTCCCATAGACACCAAGCTCATTTACAGATATGCCCAGCATATGCAGACATCATCACTCATACGGACATTCACACACGAAACTCGCACGGTCGAAAGGAATGGCAAGTCATACCTCTCTAATCAGGTCATGTAGGATCCGATCTCCAATCACACTTGAAACCGTCCTGTAAATATTGTAAATTAGTCTTAAAGTTGTGTAATTTTATGAAAAACTACATAAAAATGCTGAAAAACACGAAAAGAAGGAAAAATATGTAAATTCCACAAAATTTGTAAAAATCATTAAACTTACGTTAATTCCCTCCGCGAAAGACAGCATCCGTAAAAATTGTCTGTTCCGTTAGCTCGACAGTCTCCAACAATTAGAAAGAAACTCGTATACCCCAAACACATATTGTTACCATCATTAAACAGGGGATTTAGAGGGTGGGAACTACACACGTTTGTATTATGGAGTTCAGTCTTAACAGAACATACGCCCGAGGCAGAAGCCGACGAACACGGTAGACAGTCTTCATTTAAACACACACACAGTAAAACAGAAACAAGTATCACGCACTGAGAGGAAGTATGAAAGATAATCAGGACTAACCGGATTTCATCCTCACCAACCTTCATTAAAGTTCAGCTGCATAACACACTACAGTGCATAACTCGATATGTAAGCAACGTTTGTCAGCTCCCACAATCCCTCTCGGGAATCAATATTTGAAGCTAATGCCTAAACCACTAGCGAATGTTTAAGAGTACATCTAGACTCTGAAGTCACACACAGAGACTCGGCCATAAATATAACCTACACAGACAGACATTATCTCACAAAATATCGAGAGTAATCCACATCGACACGCATGTTGAAATATTCCCTTTTCGAGAGGAAAAGGAACTAATGATATACTATCTCACCTCATCACAGATATTCAGACACGTCTAACCAGTAATTTACTTTGTTGCTATTTTGTACTCTGCGAACTGATTTTTCTTTTAACCGCGACAATGATTCAAAATAACCAGAGACTTCGTCCAGGGAAATGCTTCGTCGTTTTATTGTATCGATGTCTGTAGCTTCTCACAATACCACGATTTTTTCCCATACCAGGAGCTCCTCAGCAGTTTCTGAAAACCTGTTTTAGTGGACTGAATGAAAGCTTTTAAGATGTTCTTGAACCATGGGGAGGTGTGCCGGAAGCCGGCGGGCCGCATCGATAAGTCTGGAAATGTGAAGAAGGACATCTGCTGGCCAAAAATAGAACTAAAGAATGGTCCAGAGCGTCACCTTGTCCATGCCAGGTGCGGGAAGCAGGCGGGCTGCTTTACTATCATATAAACGTTTTGGATCCCGCTGTCACACCTGCGGTCCCGCGGGTACACAATAAAAATTACCCTGTAAATCTTGGAAAAAAACTGTCTAGCGATCAAATCTGACAAGGAGTCGGCGTTAGGGTGCCAAATTGGCTCTGGGTTGGCAATAAAAATTGCCCCATAAATCTTATAGGAGGCCGCCTAAGTGGCTCTGGGTTTCACCCGCGTCCCCTAATTAGCATATAAAAGCTATCAAAATTAATTACTATAAATCTGACAGGAGTCGGCGGAGGGGTACCGAATTAGCATAGAAATGTCCTCCATAAGAGCTCATGTTAAAAATTGGGCTACAATTGGCGTCGTTCTAATTTGAGTACCCAAACCACTCCATGAAAATGCCGGGATGGTTCATTCAAATAGCTATGGCCGAATTCCTTCGTTCGTTCCTCCCAGTCCTTTCGCGCATCTAATGACATCGGCGCCGATGAGGCATTAAATTACATTATGAAAACAGCAAAAGGAAACTTGAAGAATACCCGTATTTATTCTGCTATTCACGTTTCATTTTCTCTTTCACCAAATTTTTGTAACTTTAGTCGTCGGCTGCCTTTGAGTTTTACTCATCATTGGAAACATCAAATTTGGAGCTTTGGTTTTATGACCGTATACTCTTGCTGGCGCCAAGCATTTTATATCTACTGCTAGGTCGTACTACACCTGTATGTACTAATGGAGGAAGTGAAGCGTTACATGTCTGCGAATTGTCTAACTGCGTTCTGAATGAGATAATTATAATTTTTGTTTCTGAAATGTGTCATTTGAGGTGGAGATTGGACACTGTCCAGGTATTCGCCTTGATGGCCGTGGAAAACTATCTGAAACCCGTAGTCAAGACGGCCTAAACGCGGGGACCTGAGTTCGTGCCCGGCACCGTTGGTCCACCCCGATCCAGTGTGCGGAGGCTTAGCCCACTGAACCACACTTGCAGTTCTAAAAATTATGTAGAATCCATTCAGACCTTGTTGGCATGTGTAGTAGCTGTTCAGATTTTTGTATCACGTTATACACAAATATTTTAGGGATCTAATACAAAGAAACATGACTTCATACAGTCGGTTGTAGAGACTGAAATTTATAGGCCAAATACTTAAGAATTGCAACGTGAATAAAAAAAGGAGGTAGCGTACATAATTCTAGTACAACTTCATCTAGAGTATGAAGCAAAGCAATTACTGATCGGCATGCCTAGGGGAAACAATAGTTTTTTTGCAAAATACCCTCTGCCACCAAGTTTTATGAATTACATAGTATAGTTTTAGATAAATACAACTGTTACTTGCGGTGTCGTCACATAGTCATTATTTCTGAAAATTTGTTTTAATATCTTTTATGCACCATACAATCAAAGCAAAAGCTTCAGCATATCCAGATCTGTGAAACTAAAAAATAATACGCGAGCCCTGTATTTTATTCTAACTAAATCAATGTACATTTATGTAATTCTTTATTTCTGTCATTGCTATGAGCATCGTTTTCTGACACTATGAGGCGGTCACACTTTCAAGTAATGGGTCTCACTTCTAGTTAGTATGGAAGAGTTTAACTAAAATGATGGTTTGCTGACAACTCCTTGCTTTCTGGGTACACAGATTGACTATTAAACTGCTAAAAAGCATTTGAAATTCACGAGACTCTTCAATGTATCACTTTTTTAATTTTGCTGAATAACTTAACAGTTGAATTCATATGGAAATATATGTCGGAGATATATACGTCCGGACATTTAAAAATTGTTTATGTCCTCTAGGTTAGCTGAGTAAGTGACAGTTCCTTAGCTACAAAAACCTGTTATCGCTTCCAATGGCCAAAACATAGCACAGGTATGAACCCAGTTGAGAATTTGTGGCCTACAGTTACGACTAAAATCAAGAAAACCACTGTTACAACGAAATTTGGGCTGACTGAAATGTTAGAGAAGATTTGGCACCATGAACACGACATCAACAAGTTTGCCAAAGACTGATTGAAAGTATGCCTAAAAGAGGGAAACTGCAAGAAGGGAATGTACAAATTTTCACATGCTAAGAGACAGAAAAATAAAATTTGTTGATTCCCAAGCTATAGTCTAATAATTTTGCCACTTCTTTAAATCTTATTGTTAGTTTTATTGTAGTCGAGACCTAATGAAGTATTCGCAAATTGACGAAGTAGAGCTCTATTCACTATTCGAAGTATCAGTCCATCAGAGACAGAATGTACTAGAACATTTTCTATGATGGTAACATAATCACATTAGTAGAATCAGAATAAATCAGTGGGCCATAGGAACTCTAACGATATGAAACCCATTAGTCAATCGCCAGTAACAGTGTATCTGCAGGTTCGGCTGGTTTATTTTCGAGTTATATTTCAAACTTTCCACTTTCATGTAATGTTATGAGGAAAATCCGTAACTATATTGCGGTGGATCTTTTACTCTCCGACGTCAAACCTATTCCCTAATTTCTGAGCGTATGAACCCAGCTGGATCATGCAGTGTTTTTGCGATTCGCCTTTCTGATCTTCCATACGGTTTTTATTTTCTCTCCATGAGCTATCTTTCTTTCTTCAGTCTACTTGGTTCCTGGTCTTCAGTCTTTCGCTACTATACCCTTCTGTTGACCTTTTGATTCAAGAGGTTACTGTCTAAAACTTCCAATGTGTCTATTTGGCCCCTCCCTAGGTTTTTTTTTGACTTGTTGGTCCACGATATACCCTTCAGATTTCCGGCGTGTGTCTTGATCTTGTGTGCAAGTCTTATTGGGAGACTTTGGACGAGCCCATCTTAGTTTTCTGATATCTGCTGCAAGGTTAGACAGCTTCACCATTGCTTTTAGGGATTGCTGTCTGTACCCGTCTTCTGAAATGAACCCCTGTGCTTACCTCAGATGATGGCAGGACGGCGTGCACACACGAAACGGACACAGGGACAATTGCAATTTTCGGGTCATGGACCTTCGTCCGCAGTATAACATAGTGGAAAACATGCTGTAGGCCAATGCCTCAAATAATCTTTCTTACAGCCTTGCGATTCATGGCAGATGCAACTGTTTCGCTGATGAATCCCTCTCAAGATATTCCCAAAACCTATTACAAGCCCTCGTTTCTCACTGCCAGCCCGTGGATCTTTTCCAAAAACAAATCTCTCGTGATGGTACTCGCCCTCCACATAAATACTCTCGCCGTGCATCAATAAAGGCGAAACACAACCCCATATTGTCAACCAGGATTCTCCTGGTCATCGATTCCATTAATCGAATCCTGCGACGTGGGCATGACTTCTTATGCTACTTTCCTACAATGCGCACCCTTCTCACCAAAATTCTACCCACTGCTCTTGCATTTTTTCATGCACACCATCGAATCTCAAGAACATCTTGGTCCAAAAATACTCTCCTTCAAGTTTTCTAAAACCACCACATGGATCTTTTCCATTTAATAGACCTTGCTGCAAAATTTGCAGCTACCGTCAATCAACTAAGACCAATTCCAATCCGGCCACACGAGACACCTTCCAGTCACTGAATATGCTACTTGCACCAAAACACACCACATATACCAACTAACCTGCCTCAATGCAATAGTTCATACATAGACCTCAATACCAGCGCTCATTCGGAATGAATGGTAACAGGAAAACAGTTTATACCTGCAACCTAGACCACACAGCAACAGCTCATGCCAGTTCCCACAACTCTGAAAGTTCTCACTGTAAAACAGTGCTGAGAGTGTTAGTTTTTTAACGGAAACTACAATTGCAACTGGCCATCGTACATGCGTTATAGCTTAATATAATATTCTGGATACCAGCCATCCACCTCGCGTCAATCTCGAATAAGACCTGACCAGTAAACCTAACACTTATTATTTATTAATATCTTTAACTTTTTGTGGTTTTATTTCATTATTGCTCCCTTATTAATTCATTACTAAATTTTATTTACTGAATTACATTGAAGCATATCTACTTATAAATTCCGCCACCAACTGTGATTTTTTTTTTTCTAGAGTTATCTACAGTCCACTTCGCATTATTTTAACCCGAATCCTGTTCTCCAAGGCCAAGCCAGTAACGCGGTTATTGGTGTGTGCACACTTTTATTGTCAAATGGCCTATCACACACTGCATCAATAACGTTTTAAACTGAAATGTTGTAGAAATATGTTAGTCTCATCCGCCCCCCCCCCCCCTTCCTGTCTTCAATTTTTATGAGCTATGGGTTTATTTTCCCTTTCCTTTTTTATAAAAAAACATTTTACAACATTTCCGTTTAAAAATTTATACCTGAAGCAGAATATTGCCTTTTGGCAAGGGAAGTGTGTAAATACCGGAGCTCACTGCATGATTGCTTAGGCCAAGGAAAATAGGTTGGGGCCGGCGGGGGAGGGAGGGATGGGGTAAATAATGCGAAGTAAACTATCGATAGTTATGGAAAATCAATAAAACTATCAGTTGCGGTACGCTCTAAGCTGTACTATACAACTACAGAAAAACTGTCTCTGCACATTAAATTTATTTCAAAAAGATTAACTGTAGTGTACACTACTGTGACAGAGATGCAAAAACTGTAAAAGTTAGAATTTGTGTCCATTTGTATGATCGCGCGGCAACTAATAAACATATTTTAACTAAAAATGCACATACTGATTGCTTATGTCACCGTTTAGGATATAGGACGTTTTTATCCTGATTAATACCACATTTCCTCCACAATGCAGGGGTAATTTTTGTATAATATTTACTATTGTCTAGCGGAACTTTCTCGCAATCGAAGTGCCGAGTCAATTCTTCCGCTGAGGAAAGAGCCTCTCTTGTTGCGGTAATAGTGGAGGGGATCATTGGAGAGCAGTCTCTCCTCTGCCCTTCGGTAGCACATACCGTACCTGCAGTATACGTCGTGAACCTACTGGCGAGGATGTGATTTCCCCTGCCACCGGGATGCATACTGTTCAAATGCTCCGATTGTGTCGGCGCTGCGGTCTTCAGGCCGTGGGTCGGTCTATGCTCAAGGAGGTGATGAAACCTTGCAAAACGGAAATTCATGGTACCGGTAAGCTGGTGTTTGTTGTTGTAGGTTGTTCCGGTTTTCAGGGTGGCTACTGCTGAGGTGGGCGCGGTGATCGGGTGAAGTGGTACCCCCTGCCGCCGGTTTGTACAGGGCGTTTTATTTATGACGCGTCCGCGTGCACGGCAATAATCGCCCGTCCCAACGGCTGCTTGCTTGGCGCCAACTCGTACCGCGCAGCGCCCGTGCTTAGAAACGCCTCTTGCCTGCGCCGATGTCTTACCTTATAGCACATGCTGGAAATGTTGGCCTTCGGTTTCAGTACACGGTTGACATATTCTAAGGATGTTTTGGCTAACTCTCTACAGTGTTTGTGAAAAAAAATATTATTAATTTTACTTCTTATGTTTTCCCTAAGTTCCACTTCCATCAATGCTCCGAAAATGCTTCCGTGCTCTGACAATGCATGAGCCGCCCCTCGGACGATATCGGGCCCTTCGCAACACAGCAAATACATTTTTTTTTTAAGTGGACGCGTAAACAGTCAAAACAGTCGGTACTGGAGTCCAGAAAATCCACATCTTATCCACGAACAGCCGCGACACGATGTGAAAGTTGGAGTTTGGTGTACAATTAGGGCGAGGAGAATTATTGGACCAGTGTTTTTTACTGAAACAATTACATCTTCTCGCTATGTGGACAATATTTTAAAAACCTTTTTTGAAAAGCTGACAGAAGATGAAAGAAATTACGGTCATTTTCAATAAGGCAGTGTAACTCCCCATACAGCCGAAAATTCTATGCGTGCTTTAAAGCGTGTTTACAATGAAAATCAAATTATCAGTAGTGCATTATGGCCTCCGCGTTCTCCAGACATGACACCTGGTGATTTCTTTTTGTGGGATTACCTAAAAGAGCGTGTTTATGATTCAAATCCTCGAACGGAAGAGGAACTTACGGAAAACATAAGAACTAAAATTAATAATATTTCTTCACAAACACTGCAGAAAGTTAGCCAAAACATCCTTAGAAGATGTCAAGCGTGTATTGAAGCCGATGGCCAACATTTCCAGCATGTGCTATCAGGTAAGACATTGATGCAGGCAATAGGCGTTTCTGAGCATGGGCGTTGCGCGGTATGAGTTGCCGGCAAGCGAGCCACCGCTGCGCCACGCGATTATTGCCCTGCACGCGGACGCGTCATAAATGAAACGCCCTGTACTAAAACACGGTGCCGAGAGTCAATGTGCCTAGTTGTGGAAGACCGGATGCAAAACAGTTAAGGATTCGGCGTCCCGTACCGCTGACATTCACTCCGTGCCAACGACCTTTGCAGTCGGACCGATGACGCGGAGAAAGGTGGACTTGTCTATTGTTCTGCTGCAGAGAGGTGACGCGACTCTTCTGAGGGGGACGTACGGTACCAGTAAGACAGCGTGCCCCGTTGAAAGTAGCAGTCATGTCGTGGGTTTCTGTCCACGGCCTAAAGTCTCCGGCATGTCGGGTGTGGCTATTGCTGCGGTGCACGGTTCAGTGATCAAATAAAGTGGTGCCAGTATGCACCAGTCTCTTTGCTGCCATAATAGGTCCTCCATATAAGTGGGGATTGGCAGTGCATGGGTCCGAATATCTGTCTCGGGTGTGACAGCGACACCTATTGAACGCTGCGGCGAGATTGGGTGATACGATAGTACTCTGTGAAGCTTGGATGAGTGTGAGGGTTCCTGTGCTCATCAGTGAGGCTTAGCGGTGTCGACTGGGCGGGGGGGTCACGTACGCCAGTAGCTGGCCTGCGTTGAGCTCAGTCTCTATGGCTTCCGCCTTGTCTTCGTATGGCGATGGGTGGGGCCAAGCATTCGCAGGACTAACAGAGAGGCTTTAGCTAATCAGCCAGGTTTTGAAGGGTCTTCGGCCTGGATCGTCGTGTGCGTTGCATCCGCGTCGCTCACGGTAGACACCCTTAGAGGGTGGCGAAACGCGCTTCACCACCCCCGCTGTAATGGCGGGTAATTCTTCAGATGGCCTAATCCCGCGGCTGGGGCGGTATGTGATGGTGGCTAATACGTGGCGCGTTTCTTGAGAGAAGTACCTCCCATGGCGGAATCGCTCATGCCGAGTAAGGCGCCAGTAGCGGAGCGTTATGCCATACCTGCAAACGATGCTGCTCTGTGATATAATAATAATGCGTATGGTATCATTGGCCGGATAGTTCGGCCGCCGATTTGAAAGAGTTTCAATTTTCAGTTACGCGCCTCTATCGGAGCTAACTAATATAGGGGACCTACAGTTTAACGGGGAATCAGAACCATGGCGAACTTCTATAACACAGCAAGCTGTACCCGAGGTGAAGGTCGGGTTAAGGGCCTTTAAAAATCCCCGCTGACACGGGGATCCGACCCAGGCACCTTTCGATCTCCAGTCAGACGCATTAACAACTGAGCCACCAGACCGCTACGCTGGACTGACATTCAGAAGGATGCGGATTCAAATCCCCGTCTGGGTACTCGACTTTGAGATTTCACAGTCACTGGCTACCTATGTGTTGATGATACATGTAATCAACTGGGTGTGATGAATAATTCGTATGGGATAAATACTGAGGTGTATGGCGAAAACCTGTCATCCTTTGCACACACCATAACACGTCTGTCTGATGGTTTTTTTGGTCAGTGTGTGCTTGTGTGTGGTGACGTATAGATTTGTGTGTGAGACCTAGTATGAATATGGAAGTTATGATATCTGTCTGATGACCAAGTGTCTACTGATACTCATGGTACCTGGGGCAAATATTACTGAATAGCAGAAAAGGCTTGTGGTGTGGGATAGAGGTGGAGCTGATGATGTGAACAGTTTTGTATCTAGGACCCACAATACTGAATGGCAGAGAGGTTTCTAGTGTGAGTTAAATGAAACGATGTTGATGTGAAGAGTTTGGTGCTTGGAACATATGTTAATGATGATTTTTGGTCAGTCTTGAGCCATGGGGGTTCTTTTCCACTTTTTCTTTACCTTGATTAGGCTGGTTGTTGTGTCGAGCTCGCTGTAGGCATGGAAATATGCGTGTGTGCGCCTTTATCTGTGTCTGTATGCGTAGGTATGGTGATACCTTCCTTCAACTCATCTGTTTGGATGTATGATTTGCTGTTCCTCCCATATGTTTGTTTGTGCTTGTATGGAGATGTATGGATTTGTGGGTGAGAGCTAGTATGAATATGGAGGTTATGAGATCTGTCTGATAGACAAGTGTCTATTGTAACTCATGGTTCCTGGGTCACATGTTACTAAATGACAGGAAGGGTTGCGGTGTGGGAGAGACGTGGTGGTGATCTCAAACTTCACACATCCTGTAACTATTCAGTCTGGATCTAGCGTGTTCAGTCCCTTTGGGACCGTGCACAAACTACGTGGCTCGGTCCAGGGGGGGGAGGGGTTGGCTGGAAGGCTACGCTGGGCTACGTGGGGGGAGGGGGGTTTCCGAGCCAGGCCACGTAGCTCCCCTTTCATAACATTTTTCATGGTTAAAATGAAGAATAGAACTCACAACAGCATGTGTACATTTATTTCCCTCAGTTACTTATCTCGGTATGTAATTTACAATAGTCTGACAAGAGAAAACAGTACAAAATGTCTTCTGGAATCAAAAGGGGAAAAAAGCTACGTGCTACGTGGGGGGAGGAGGGGAGGGGGGTAGAGGCAAAAGCCACGTAGGGCTACGTGGGGGGGAGGGGGGATTCACAGGAGGCCAAAATGGAGCTACATGGTTTATGCACGCTCCCTTTCCTCCAGTTATGTGCATGTGTGTGGTGATGTATGGAACTGTGTGAATGTATTGACATATGAGTGTGTGTGTGTATGTGTGTTTTCTATGATTTTGGCCACTTATGGGTGTTCTGTTCCACTGTTTCGTTGCCATGATTGGGCTAGTTGTTGAGTCGAGATCGCTGTAGGCATGGAAATGTACGTGTGTATGTGTATCTCTCTGTGTATGTTTGCGTAAATGTGGTGATACCTTCCTTTAACTTGTTTGTCTGGATGTATGGTGTGCTGATCCTACACTTATGCCTGTGTGTGGTGACGTATGGATTTGTGGGTGAGACCTAGTATGAATATGGGAGTTACGATATCTGTCTGCTGACCAAGTGTCTACTGTTACTCGTGGTACCTGGGGCACATGTTACTGAATGGCAGAAAAGGCCTAGGTGTGGGATAGACGTGGTGGTGCTGATGTGAACAGTTTTGTACCTAGCACACATGATACTGGATGGTAGCGAGGCCTGTAATTTGAGATAAATGAGATAATGTTGATGTGAAGAGTTTGGTACCTGGAACATATGTTACTGATGATTTTTCTGGTCAGTCATGAGCCATGGGGGTTCTGCCCCACTTTTTCGTCACCATGATTGGGCTGGTTGT
The DNA here is from genome assembly GCA_031002005.1 of Vandiemenella viatica. Taxonomy (NCBI): domain Eukaryota; kingdom Metazoa; phylum Arthropoda; class Insecta; order Orthoptera; family Morabidae; genus Vandiemenella; species Vandiemenella viatica. Next base: position 52,472,801 of record CM061921.1, read on the forward strand.
TGTGTCTAGTTCGCTGTAGGCATGGAAATGTGAGTGTTTGTGCGTCTCTCTCTGTGTCTGTATTCGTAAATATGGTCATACCTTCCTTAAACTCATCTGTCTGGATGTATGATTTGCTGTTCCTCCACTTATGTTTCTTTGTGCTTGTGTGTGGAGTTGTGGAAGAAACCTTTTATGAATATGAGGGTTATGATATCTGCTGATAGTCAAGTGTCTATTCCAACTCATGGTATCTGAGGTACTATTATTGAATGGTAGAAAAGGGGTTGGTGTTGGAGAGACGTGTGGATGGTTCATTTAATCAATTGGGTGTGATGAGCACTATGTATGGGATAAATACTGAGGTGTATAGTGAAAACATGTCATCGATTGCTTGTCAGGTTGATGATATTTAAGGAGAATTCTGTTTTTCAGCCAGTCATGAGGCAAGAGATATTGCACCACTTTTTCGTTCCCATGATTGGTGCCGGTAGTTGTGCTGAACTCGCCGTAGACATGGGCATGTGTATCTGCGTCTCTCTTTATGCATGTAACCGTAAGTATGGTGATACCTCACTTTAACTCGTCTTTCTGATAATTTTTGTAACAGGAGTTTTGCCCGGTGAACCAGTGGTAACAACAGTTATATCCCACTTCATCATTTCCATAACGCTTGTTGTTAGTTCTGTCGAGCTCGCTGTAAACATGGAAATGTGCGTGTGTCATCCCTCTGTGGATTTGACTCTAAAATATATGGTTATAGAATTATGCTCACCATCAATGTGTGCTTCTAACCATTGCTTCAGGGCTTAGGCAATCTCCCATTTAATTGTTCTCTTTACAGTTTACTGCCGTTTGTGTTGGCATATGAATTGTGTTTCTCAGATTTTTCACTATATGCACTTCAGGATAAAATCATTTACCAAAGAGGGTGATGAGGAGTGTGTACCACAGAAGCGAAGGACCCACAGTCAGACCATTGCTTGTATATAGTAGTGTAGTATAGAGTCAACATTTTTTGTACATCAAATACAAGGTGCAAAGGAGGGCAACTACATTTATTAGTGGAAAATATTCAACAAGTGACATAATAAAGGAGCTGGGCTGGATGGCACTGGAAGATAGGAGGAGTGTTGGGGGGGGCTGTATGTGGTGTATGATGCTGTTAGAATGGATATTGGTGGAATAATTCTGAGTGGTGTATGGAGCCTAAGTTGACCATGACCACAATCTGGCACTAGACTTTAGGTGATGAGGTCTGAGTGGATAAAATATCCAAACACCCACGTTGACCTAACAATTTACGACAGTTCAAGTGTGAGCGCATTCTTCGGCGTAATAGAACTAGTGTCTGCATCTATGGTGACGTTTTGGATACTTGTCGATGTGTGGGGAATCTTCTACGAAAATGTAGGACCATGAAACTATCAGTTAGCTAAGAGCGTTATGGTAACTTTATCGTGTGCGCTGGTTACTTGTACAAAGCATGCAATTTCAGACAAATGTCACACTTGGCCCTGAATCCGAAGTTTAGCGTCAGATGGGAACATTTAAACCGAATGGAGAACTCTCCTGGGTCCTGAGTGGTTGACAAATACTTTAGCAGAATTTTCCTGGAAAACTGCAGTAGAACCACCTTAAGTGAACATTTTGGTACCTGGGACGCCTCTTAATGATTAGGAGAATGCGAATTTTGAATTTTTGGTTTACTTTAACGCACGAACAAAAGGTAACCCTGTCAGTAACTGATCAGGGGTTGGATTGGGAATAATTGGAAAACAGAAGGATGTTTGAGGAAGTGCTGGGCGTATGTTGGCGATGAGGCTAGGGGTGGATCTTGGTGAAAGAATTAGGAATACTGCGTAAAAGACTATCAGTAGGAGCCGGCACTGGATTTCTTCCATAAGGGGATGGGTAAATTTTCTATATCTCCACCTTGGCCACAGGCGATGGTCTCAGGCATGTTCGGTGCTTAGCACTGCCTTAGCGTGACTCGATTTTTATCACATAGGACTAGAGTACTCTGCTGCGGACCGATTCCACAGGGGGGGGGGGGGGGTGGATTAGTAAGATATACAAATGGTGTTTCGTTCCTGGAAAATACGTGCTGTGCTGTAAAATACATTTAAAGGTGAGTAAGTACATGCCACAAGCGTATATCTCTCTGTTTCTAGTGAATCACTGATGTGTCACAACGGATTGATTGGAATTTTAGACAAAGTACAGCTAAGGGCACTCAATTTGTGATTGCTTACGAAAGAATAACAGAATTTATACATAGACTGGTCTGGATAGACAGACGATATGGGTTTGAGCTTGATGGCAAAAATTAAGAGTGGGATGTAATATTTCATACCAGTAACAGCAGAGATAATATTACGGAAATAAGGTGTCGTACTGATGCTTATATGAATTCTTTCTTCCCTCGTTGCATTCCATGAGTTTTGCCATCGTCAAACTGGAAACTTTGATTTTTCTAGCCTTGGTGTGGGAAAGGCTTTGTAAATCATTTCACAAATATTTTCAAGTGGGCACTTGTCCAAAGACTGAGTCTGTAGGGTTGAGAAACAGGCTTCAAAAATTTACAGGCTCATTGGTTTGATATCAGTGGAGAGATTAACATGTATCCACTTCAGAAATATCTGTAGGGAAAGAAACTGGATTTCACATCTGCAACTTTGTATTAGTTTAGGAGCTCTTAATTCGTCGAGGTTATACTTACATACATCAGTAAACCCCTTCGATGGCTCTTTGAGTTTAAAATGTGTCTGTGTTCTCGGTCTGTTTCATTACACATAATTTAATACATCCTTTAAAATACACGGAATGTAGGTGACACTCGTGAGCTATATTATATTGTTCATAACGAATCCAACATGATGTGCAAAAGTGAGTTTGTTTCCCGTTTCTTCGTCGGTGAATTCATTATTAATGTCTGCCTGCTTCGATGAACGGAATTTATGGTTTTCCCTACCTTTGTCGGTGAATGTCTGTCGGTTTCAATGAAAGGATTTCACCCATTGATGGGTTTTTGAGGCTACGAATTTTGAAAGGAATAATGTATGTGTGGTAATACTATACTTTATCGCAATAATTTCATGAAAACAGGTACACATAGAATTCTTCCTCGATTTTATATCTTTCCAATTTGCTGAGTTTATGACGTTTTTTTTCCATTTCGACCGTTAACGTATTTTAAAGGAAAAATTTATGCTTTTCAAACGTCTATAACGTATTTTTAATTAAATTATAACAATTCAAGCTGGCGCCATACTCTCTAGGTGTGGAAATAAAAATTTTGATTTTCGTTTTGAAATTACATAATGTTGAGGAGTTGTAACGGCTTTTTCAGTAATATCACAAAACACTTAAACACCCATGCCCGCGTCCGGACTAGAACCGGCGACCTTCGGTACGCGGAACTAGCACTCTAGCCCCAACGCTACCGAGGTGGGTTTAATATCCACTAATGTGAACTTTTTTTTTTTTTTTAGTAAACATCACAATGGTTTACGCTTAATCAAATGCAAGTATATTTCACGAAATCACCACACAGAACCGAAGAAAATATTTTAATGTGCTGAAATATTTGCACCTTGTTGTGTACAGAGCTTTCGCAAGAGATAATGGGGCTCTGCTTGTCGCTGGGCAAACGGAAATACCTTAATATTTCTGAACGCCGGGAATAACTCCATGGTTTCAAAACAGACAATGGCTGGCCGAATACTTATCACATTGATATACCGCTAATGTATTATGATAATAGCAGACGGAAACCTGGCAGGAATACCTGAAATATTTCTCCTTATCGATTTCTAAAGTCTGCCAGCTAACTATGAGCAAAATAACGGGCCTCCTTTCATAATGGTGGATGAATAATGTGCTTCCTTTGGCAAACAGACACCAGTCAAGCTGTTTAGCGCTGTAATGGAGCCATTTCCTAACCTGCACTGCCTGTCGGACTACCGAGCAAAGAATAGCCGCTCACGCAAACATCGACGGGGCTACCGAAATATTTCTCCACTCTTAAACGCGTATGAAGCATGCTAGGCCATCTAGCGGTGACCAGAGCCATTAGGCGCTGCTACCTGGTGACAATTATGCGGCAGGTGAGCGCCCGATGCCTCGGCTGAGCAAGTCGGCACTTGTCGCAACGTCTAATGGAGAGCAAACAGAGTGCGCATTCCAGAACAGAAAGAGCCCTTGCCTCAGGGATTGGGTTTTCCCCAGCTAGCTTTCTCTCTCATGGTGGAGTGGAATGTCTGTGCCCAAAGAAATTAAGCCCTTCGGAGATGCTTTCATCTCGTGAGCGCCCAAAGAACTAACGCATGCCAAAACCCGAGCGGTGTTCTTCCCTAGCGGCCACCAAATGAACTAACGATCCGCCATCTTGTGACGTCATACGACCTTGGCCTCCATTGGTTCCATTCGAATTTTCCGCCTTGCAAAGAACCTAAAACTGTGACGTCACGCGGACGAGTGGAGTCCAAAGAACTTCATTTCCCAGCTAAGACAAGTGACATCTACTGATGCCCCCTAAGGTAATATGACAACGTAATTGTCAATTCATGTCTGCGTGACATGCGAGAGACACAAGCATCCGGTCATGGGTCAACGCCTCCTTTTGAAAAGAAAAGCAATTTAAGTGCCCTGCTTATTGCGTTGCGAAGGAAAGTGAAACGGCAAGCGAATCTCATAGCTGGGAACAACAGGGAATGTCTTGAATGAATGCACCCCAAGGAGACTGACTGTGAAAGGACTGCATCGAATTAGCGGAGGTGCAAAATTCATATTTATGCGGATCCATGAAAACACGCAAACCACACTCAAGCTACGGAAACGAATTGGTAACTTACGCATCGTGGACGCCGTGGTCATTTAAAGCAGGAAAAAACGGATGCAAGGATTGGGAAGGAACTCGGCCGTAACTTTTGAAGGAGCCTTCCTGGCATTCACTTGGAGTGATTTGGGGAAACCAGGGAAAGAACCCACGTCCTCCCGAATGCGAAGTCAGAGCGTTACCACTCACCCATCATACTCGGTCGAATTGGTAATGTACTTAGTCAGAGATGATGGATTAGGGTTATAGTACGTACAGGATACCAGGTAAAGACACAACATCGAAGAGAGAGAGGTCTGAATGAAGAGCCTGTATGAAAAGTAACGAACTTTTAAGATGCACCCAGTCAATCCCAGATAAGATGGACTGGAGAATTTCTGGTTATGAGTGGGAGAAGCAAGTTTACCTAGCTACGGAGAAAATTTTTTATTTAAGTAAAACTAGTTGTTTATATAATTTGTTAACATGAGCGGCCTATCCATGAACCAACCAAACTGAGTTGGGGCCTGATTGGCCAAGAGAAACGACTGTTGATGGAAGGAGAGGAAGTCTGACGGTTTCGAGACCAGCTGGCAGCATTATATGCGACTATTATCATTATTACAAGTTTGTGTGTGTGTGTGTGTGTGTGTGTGGTTTTTTTTTTTTTTTTTTACTGACATTCAGTGAATAGTAGCCGGAGCTCACATTATAATTATTATTGGTTATAAAATTCACGACATGCCTTTGGTTTTTTTTTATCTAATTCTTGTTTAAAAATGTGAGATGATAAATTTATTTTCTCTCTTAACAGTAAAATTTTGCTTATAGTGATCTTTCGTGTAGTTAAGGGTGTAATATTTTTTATTACAATTATTGTTAAACTGAACCACCCTAGTCTAGAATCTACTCAAATGTTGATAAATGGTCACGTTAAGATAATTTTATCATAAATGTGCTGTTATGCAATTGTTATTCAAGAATCCTTTTAGTTTAAATGATTTTGTGTTACCTGAGTAACATAATCAAATTTTTGTTTACCTGTCCAAATTTACTATTAATATCAAGCATAAATACAATATCGAGCTAATCGAAAATAACCTCAAATTTCAAACAAAATAACTGTGAAGTGAGTGACATTTCGTTTTGATTGTGTTGAGAAACGTGCGAATCTTTCAATCTAAAGACGGTTTGTCAAGGCTACCTTCAGACAGTATTTTTGAAATAAGTGAACCAGTGAGATAATGTGTGTCAGGAAAAAAAAAAGTTTTTTCAGGAACTTTATTACTTTCGTAGATTATAAAGTATGTCTAGGGGAAATAACGTACGGGAGAAGATCCATGAAAACTGAAAAAAAAAACAAGAATGCTCCTCTGCATAGAACTATCTAGCCAATATTTCCTTATCCGAGAAATAACAGCACAAATCTCAGATCTAACATGATGAAGCGGGCAACGCTTGAATATGTACATATTTATAGGTCTATATATACTAGATGTTGCTCGTTACCTTATTCGCATGAACTGTCTTCTACTCATAGAAGCATGGACTGTACTTTAAACGAAACCATATCAAAATCAGACCAGTAATCTGTTACTTGAATCACGTTCTACTATAAATTACCTTAGTTTTAGGAGCCCCAGGACAACGGGCTATACATTAATCGAAACCCCGTCAAAATCCGACCAGTTGTTATTGCGTGAATCATGTTAAATAATAATAATTTATCTCAGCTTCTCGACGTTACATACAAATGAAACACATCCTATTTTAACCGCCGTACCACGGATTATTAGTGGAAACCCCATCAGCATTCGAACAGTACTTTTCATGTTAACCGTATTACATGATTTTTTTTTTTTACTAAAATCCTTAACCACATTTCAAAAATCAATAATTTTTGATTGAACCACGTTCAACGAAAAAGTAAATACTAATTTGTGGACATCTTTATCTTAAATTTATCGGCTTTATTTTAACAGCTGAATCTTGAGCTACACATTAATCGAAACCCCGCTAAAAATCAGACCAGTCGTTTTTGCGTGAATCCGGGTAATTCCAACCTGTAGACAGATAAATTTAAAAACAGTCGTTTCCTTCTCTGTAGCCTATTAATAGTACATCCGATTTTTTTTTAAATTATAGACTTTTCCCCAGTTACAATTTTACTATAGGTTAAAGCAGTGGTCTACAACCGGTGTGCCGCCAAATTTTACCCATTATAAGGAATTAATTGTCAAGTTTTTTATCAACTATATTTTAGCTTCATGTGCCGCGAATTGTTACGTATTGTCGTATTCTAAGAAATTAAAAGTTGCTGTTAGTTTTGTTTATTCATTTTTGAAATATTTTTGTTCCTCGCCTCTACTGCTGCGCTTTGAGGTTCTGTTATACAGGGCGTTCGCCGGGAAACGCAACCCACTGTTAGCGCTACAAGGAAGAAACTGCTCCCGGCGAGCGAGCGCTCAGTTTCCGGCATTGTTCGACCGTCGGCCGCGGACTATTTCATAATAATTACGCTTCATAAACTTCATAAACTTGTGTGCTAAGCATTTAAATGTGACGTAATTCATTAGCTTACCTTATAAAAGATGCTGGAAGTGTTGACCCTCTTGTGTAATGCACATTTCACATCTTCTGAACATATTTCGAGACACACGCTGCCCTAACTGACTTAATGATTTTTTGGGTGACTGTTCTAGTCGAAAAGCGATATCGTCAATTTTCTCCTCTGTGAGAATACGGTTGACCGACAGTCTCTTTTTGTTAAAAAATGAACCCGTTTCTCTTACTTTTTTAACCAGACGCAGAATTGTTGATTTAGCTGGCAGTAAAGCGCCAGGAAATTCGCGAAGAAATTTACTGCGACACTTTTTAAACGACTTCTTCTTCACATATGTATCGTAGAGAAATATTCTTTGTTGCAAACTGTAACGTACCATAATTTTACTCACACTCAAACACGGTACAGATTAATAAGAGTATGAAGCCCCAAACCAGCCAAACCGCAAAGAAACGTTTATTCACAACACTGATTAATAAGAGACTGAAGTCACAAACTATCTACAATGCAAAGAAACCGTTCTTAACAATGTAAGGGTCACTGCACTGCACTGTTGGGGCAGCGGAGGTGTTAAACAGTGCGGTGATTCACGGTGCCGAGTGGCGGAAACTGCTGGCTATACTGACCGAGCAAGTTGCCGACGGCAACAGACTGGGAGGGTAGCGTTTTCCGGCGAACGCCCTGTATTTACCACATGTTCTGGATATGTGCTTTCCCTCAAGCTAAACTGCTGGGCAGGGTTGCCAACTCAAAATTTTTTTTTACCCCTAAAACTTAACCCAAAACCCCTAAAATCATCAAAATTAAGTGAAAAAATCCCTAAAAAATTAAATACTATATTTTGATTAGTGATATTTTTTATTTATAAATTATTCAATATTTCTAACACCATTTCGTTCTGTTCTGATTGTACAGAGTTTTAGTAGAAGGATTAACTGTTATGCAAGATCTTTTTTATTTATAAATTATTCAATATTTCGAACACCACGTCGTTTTGTTTTGATTGTACAGAGTTTTAGAAATTATACATTTTGACATGAAACAAACTTAACATTTTAGTATAAGGATTAAATGTTATGCAAAATCCACCGTTTCGTTGCAGTGTGAATAGGACCATCATCACACTTTGTAGCATTTCAATAGATAACCTATTACGCGACTCATTATTACCAATATTAAATATTGAAAAGGCTCATTCAACACTCGCGTTCGAAATTGGAACTGTAATTAATGCTAGGCCAAATTTTGAGACGTTTTCGAAACGTTTCCAGCCAGCTTCATCACAGACTTCTGAAAAAAAAAAATCAGCTGAAGTGGAAGTATTCAAACCATGTTTTATTACTCAATTGGTACCACTCGGACTCAATGTCATTTTTGTTGCCATAAATATGAGTCCGCTGAATGTAATTTATTATTGTTTTATGTCAGGTTTGACTTGAGATTTAGCAATCTTTGGGTGCAAATCAGCAACCATTTTCGATATTGCTAAATTGTCTGGAAGCCGTTTTTAGTTCTGTTCTACTAGATAACATAAAAAGTTCTTACATCTATCTCTGACATCTTATAAGTCATTTGCTTCAATTTATGCTTTGAAAATCATAGCCGAAATACATTGATGTTGTATGCCTTATATGTTCCCGGAAATTGAATTCCACGAGTTCACAATCCAACTATTTCTCCAAGGTACAAAAAGACGTTTTAGCAAGTTTTTGTAAAATAAAAATAAATCTTCAAATAATTTAGTGGGTTCTACATTGTCACTTTGAAAAAGTATATTTAATTGATCACACTTTTCAATTAATTTCTCAGAAAAATATAAAAAGCTTTGAATGGTAGTCTCCTAATGATATCGTGAAGCTGTTCTGCCATTTAACATTTGTCTTCAATCTTAGCAATTGAAAAGAGCAACTTTAGTTCATCCCTCTGCTCTAATATTGCGTTAATTGCTTGAAAGCGGGCGAGCCATCGGGTTCCGCTGAGTCCTTGAATTTTTTTGAGGATCTCTGTTAGCATTCATGGTCTTAATGATGATTAACAAATTGTTTGTCGACACACTGCAGCAGTGATGTCAAAGATACGGCCCGCGGGCCTCATCCGACCCCCGGGCCCTATCAATACGGCCCGCGATCGCAATGTGACACGGAAAGAAGAATCATGTTTTTAGAGCTTTTAGACTTCACTCGATTCCTCTACGGAAGTTTTAAAATGCGCACACTACATATATAAGTAATTTCAATTGCAGCGCGTGCGTAGACAAGCGAGAGAGATAGACAGTAACGCCATCTCTTAGCAACAAGCGGAATCTTCCACGCGCTTCGAGTATAGACTAGAACCTTCCTTATCGATATAAAAGGAGTTCGTCGGTGCGACGTGAGTCAGTTGAGTCGATTGTGAAGGTATTGTACATTTGTTTGTGTCGTGCGCGTGCGATACCCATAATTGTTGTGTCGAGTTCCATAATTGTTACGATTTTGGCATAATGTCACAAAACGTAAAGTTGATAGTGAGTGTAGAGTTTTTCTGTCTAAATGGGAAATTGAATATTTTTTCATAGAATGGAAAGGTAAACCACTGTGTTTGATTTGCAAACTTTTCACTGGCTGTTAACGAGAGCACTGATACTGTTGATACAGCTCAACTTGCTGTTTTTTTACGAGGTATTAACAGTAACTTTGAAATAACTGAAGAACTATTAAAGTACGTTACATTGACAGGTACTACAACAGCAAATGATATTTATTCTGCAATTGAGCATTTGATAGCAGAAAATGAACTCGACTGGAATATACTTAGCAGCACAACTACGGATGGCGCTCCTGTCATGGCTGGCAAACATTCGGGCGTTGTAACTAAATTAAAACAGAAAACATCAGGGAATTTTGTGGGATTTCACTGTATAATTCATCAGGAATCATTGGCATTTAAAAGTTTTAGAAAGATTATTTTGCATTACGTGACCCTATTCAAGCTTTCATGTTAGAAAAAGGCAACCCAATTGATTATGACAATGACTGGTGGGTTGACTGTGCCTTTTTGGTAGATATGAATAAACACTTGACTGATCTGAATGTAAAGTTACAGGGTAAAAATCTCACTGTCACTCAAATGTATTCCTGTATTCAAGTATTTGAAACAAAGTTGAGGCTGTGGGAAAATCAGGTAAAAAAATCAAACTTTGGATCATTTCCCTCATTTAAAATCATTTGGCACAGTGAACCAAAAAAAATTGGATCAACATTCTCAACTTCTGCAAAATCTGATCACGGAAATCGTTTTGAAGACTTCCACAAAATGAATGAAATGGAATTCCCAATTTTCAACAATCCATTCAATTTTGAAGCTTCACAGGCACCAGTTCATTTGCAAATGGAGGTGACAGATCTTCAATGGACAGTATTTTGAAAGAAAAATTAAAAGAGGTTAACGCTCTTACATTTTATACACAATATTTCAAGAGTTTGGATAACCACCCGGAAATAAAAAAAAAGCATGCAGCACGCATTCTGAGCATGTTTAGTAGCACCCATTTATGTGAGCAGATGTTTTCCGTCATGAAAATAAATAAGAATGAATGAAATGGAATTCCCAATTTTCAACAATCCATTCAATTTTGAAGCTTCACAGGCACCAGTTCATTTGCAAATGGAGTTGACAGATCTTCAATGGACAGTATTTTGAAAGAAAAATTTAAAGAGGTTAACGCTCTTACATTTTATACACAATATTTCAAGAGTTTGGATAACCACCCGGAAATAAAAAAGCATGCAGCACGCAATCTGAGCATGTTTAGTAGCACCTATTTATGTGAGCAGATGTTTTCCGTCATGAAAATAAATAAGAACAAACATCGCACAAGACTTACGAATGAACCTCTTCAATCAATTCTTAAAATAATTCCAACAAATATGATACCTGACAACAATGAGCTTGTCATAGACAAGATAAATCAGGTATTTGGATCCTGGAGCTCAAAATAATTACACTCTTTTATTACTTTGATATGATTTTTAACAACCGTATATTATATACTATACAATTAAATAAATAAAATGTTATAATAATTCATTACATTTTTTTTATTTGAATCTGGCCCACCTACACATTCAAAATTTTATATACGGCCCTCTGAAAAATTCAGTTTGACACCTATGCACTACAGCACATACACAACAGCACAGTTAATTCGACCAGAAATAACTACATAACGGCTACATTGTTGCACGTTGTTTGTTGCCGCAACAACCAAAGTATTTCCGTAGGGAATCGAAACAACTTTATGTCTCTGGTAAAAATTAACAATGAATATTCTCAAGAAAAAACACATAGTGCAGTGCAATAAAGTGCAGTGTTGTGAATCTGAATAATGAAGACACTTCTCACCAAAAATGCAAAATCACTGATGCTGAGAATGGAGCTAAAAGAATGCAATAGACCACTAAATAAAAAACCCGCTGAAGATGCTTCTGCAAAAGAAGTGAAACGCGTACGGGAGATCAACAAAAACAAAAAGTCAATTGCTTTGGCGTAATTTATTTATTAATATTAAACACTGAGTCTATGATTTTTTCAAAACAAATATGTATCAGAAACAACTATTTTATTCTGTGGTAAGAAAAATATATTGTCACAGACAAGTTCTAATCGTTAGTAACGAGGATTTGAATCTAAATATTCAACAAATAAATACAAGAAATCATAAAGTATCTAAAAAAACACCACTAAAAATTCCCCTAAAATTATAAAACCCCTAAAAAAATCCCATCACGCGAGTGTACACCCAAAATTTAGGGGGAAAATCCCCAAGTTGGCACCTATGCTGCTGGGATTAGCAAAACTTTCCAAGCAATATATTATTTTATTACCTTGTCAGTGTCGGTGCTTCTCCAGCAATAATGCTTTGTTCCTGTACCATTGCACCGACGCATTATTTAAAAATCACTGTAAAAACAATCGGCACCGTATATGTGACTTCTTTGAAGTGTATAAATCTCGCTTCTTACAATTACTTTAGTTCCATCATAGCTGTGTTTTGAAGTGGTCCGAAAACTGAGTTAGCGGTTAAGTCTTGATATTTTCTATTACAATTAGCAGATTATTTTATTTCTTCAAGGTGGAAAAATTCCTTGAACGGAGTGTTCCGTCTATAAATGAAACTGGTGAAAGCGTTGAGCCAGAAAGAAAAGTTGGTGCAGCGGAAATATAGTGATAATTACTTATCCATCGGTTTTGTTTTTGTTTTTTTTGTTTTTTGTGGTGAAAAAATGTGCCCAATTCCCGAGAGTATCGTTTGTGGTGAAAAACTCGGTAATGCTGCTACGGTTCCCAGTAAATTGAAACGACATTTGTCAACAAAACACTCTTCTCTGTCATGCAAAGATATCAATTATTTTTGCCGGTTGAAAAATAAGAAAAAATAAAGAACGTTCATGACCGCTACAGTACGTGTTTCGGAAAAAGTACAGGAAGCTAATATGTAATCGTAAGTAATGAATACCGACGCGACCGGACCGGACCAGCAGTCACGTCCTGGACTGCGCTACTCACTCCGACCAGTGGATGCAACCTGAAGATGATGGCACGTTACGCCGTCGAAAATTCGTTCATCTACGATCAACTGACCCGGTCGCATGCCCGAGAGATTTTCAGGCTACAGGAAACTAGTTATAAGGCAACAGAGCTTATCGTAAAGGCCAAGAAACCACATACAATAGATGAAACGCTGTTTGTAAAGAGATGGTGAGAATAGTTCTGGGTTTAGAATCTGCTAGTGAAATTTCAAAATTCCTTTTTCTGCTGACACAATTAGTCGTCGAGTTATTAATGTGTCTCGTGATATTGAAGACATTATGAAGGAGAAAATCAACAAAAGTCAGAAGTTCTCACTTTAAATCGACGAGTCCACAGATATTAGCCGCAACGCACTTCTGGCTTATATTCGCTACATCGATGGAGATGTAATTGTAAGTAATTTCTTCTTTTGCAAAGAACTTCCAGAGCAAACTACCGGTGAAGAAATATTTCGTTTGACTGATGAATATTTGCTCCTTAATGAATTAACATGGAAGGATTGCGTTAGTGTTTCCACAGAAGGACTGGCTGCTATGACAGGCCCAGTGAAAGGATTTGCAGCTAAAGTACTCGAAGTACATCCCAACCTACAATGCAACCATTGTCTCATACACCGCGAAGCCATTGTTGCTAAGTCTCTGACATCTTTTGACTGTTGAAAGGCATAAGTACGCGGATTTATTCGCAGTTGGCATTTCTTTCCGACATTTTCGTACACTTGAATAGGCTGAACATCAAAATGCAAGATAGGAAGGAAAATATTCTTATTAATATGGATAAGATTAATGGATTTGAGAAGAAGCTGGATTTGAGGTTACTGAGGATTGAAAATGGGTCGTGTGAGATGTTCCCGACTATATGGTCACTTGATGACGGTAATCAAATGGTGATGGACTTAATTAAAAGTACATTTAGATTCAAAAAGTAATTTGTAGAAAGTGTTGAAGATTTCGACTGTGTTCGTGATCAATTCGTTGCACATTCGGAACGTCTTCCAATTAATATTCAAGAGGAACTCACAGATTTGCTGACAGAACTTCGAAATTAAAAGTTCTCGAAGTTCCTTTAGATAAATGTTGGTTAACAATAAGGAATGAATATCAGGCTATCTTCGACATAGCAGTTAATGTGTTATTGCCATTTCCAACTACATATTTATGTGAATTGGGCTTCTCGGCGTTTACTGAGATTAAAACATCCAAGACGGAAAGATATATCTATAGATGAAGAAATGAGGCTTGCATTGTCAACGATTTCTCCATGGATCAGGCACAGGGGCCACATTGAAGGTATATGTACTATTATTTACTTTAATAGTAATATAAAACTGCCCGATTATTAATTGTATGCAACCGCTGTTTTAAGCTATCATTTATTTATTGCTCAGCCTCCTGACCGGTAAGGTGTGCCACGAGTAGGAAAAGGTTGCGTACCACTCATCAGAGGACGACCTGTGCTTTTTCCCTTTGCATATGTATACATCTTATACGAATTTCTTATCGAAGTGTCACTTTACTGAACTTATGACCGAATGCACTCTGCGCATCAACAATTGATTCATTTTTTGTATATTGTAGCACATAAAAGTTCTCCTGGGGCGTCCCACGTAACCAAACAAAAGCGCCAGCGGGGCTAACAAAGTTTGAACCTTCCTCCACCTAATAATGTGCGACACGTATTCCTATCTTTTGTAGTTTGTGAAAAATAAAAATAAAAAATATGCTACTTCTTTTTGAATAACCGAGTATGTATATAATATGTAAACATAAAATTAAAAATTGAATAAAGGAGCAATAATAGTTAATGCAAAATGGCTGTATCCTGTGAAGGCAGAGATGGTTGGAGGGGGGAAGGGTATTTAAAACAGGAACACCAATTGGGAGGGGGGTGAGGTCAAAAATATATGCACAGAAATTATCTATATGTTACAAATTGAAATATATATGATTTCAAATTAGGGAATAACTGCAGTATAAAAGTATAATAAAACAAAAATCCTAACACTGATAATATAATAGGTGGTGGTTCCCACAAGTAAGGAAAGAAATTTGTGAGAAAGCAGAAGTGAGGAAGCTGGTGAGGAGGGGGACAAGGGAAGAAACGGTTTTTTTTTAATAACTTATAGCTTAACGCCTCATTGAGGTCATTTGTGGCGGGATGGGACTGGGGAAAAGGAACAGGAAGAAATTCGGCCATTGCCTTTTGAAAGAAGCATCCTGGCATTCGCCTGGAGTGATTTGGGGAAACCATGGAAAATCGAAATCTGGATGCCCGGACAGGGATTCGAACAGCCGTCCTCCCGAATGCGAGGTCAGAACGTTAACCGCTCACCCACCATGCTTGCCTTGGTAAGAAAGAGTTCTATCTCAGTTTTAGACCCAATTGATGCCTGGTACCCAGGGCCGGCGTAAGGGAGGGGTAAGCGGGGCAAAAGTACCCCGGGCCCGGAAATCCGAAGGGGGCCATTCGTCCAGGGGACCTTCCGTCCACGAGTAGTATAGCTAAATAGAAA
Organism: Vandiemenella viatica; assembly: GCA_031002005.1. Lineage (NCBI taxonomy): Eukaryota > Metazoa > Arthropoda > Insecta > Orthoptera > Morabidae > Vandiemenella > Vandiemenella viatica. The sequence goes on from CM061921.1 coordinate 52,488,242, forward strand.
TTAAACTTTAAAAAACTTTCTTAAAAAAAAGCATTGTTTGATATTTTTTGTATTAAATTTTTCTTACTTTATCCAAAAACCAATGTTTAAAGGTAAAAAAAAAATTGTTGGTGGGGGGTGGAGATGTAGGGGGCCCTAAGAACTCGTACCCCGGGCCCAAGAATCCCAGCGCCGGCCCTGCTGGTACCCATGTACTGACAGGCCAGCTTCCACTGCCTATGTTTAGTGGAACTGCTACTAGTAGAGAAGCATCACACATTCATACTTTACCTGCTCGCTAAAATTCACAAGCGTTGTTAGCCTGCACACCTCATAATTTCCGCATATTGTTTCCTTACTGAACCCATCTCATTCTTTGTACACCAATACCTCCAGCCCATAATCAGTCATATTTCTACCCTCATTTTGACATACATTTCCTGGAATGTTTTCCACAGACCCTGTACTACTTACTCCCAAGTCTTTTTTCATCATGATTGATGTTACACCCCAATATACTGACATCTTGCATTCTCATGTCCTTAGCGCTATGGAATATTTCCTTCACCAATGCCTACCAAACAGCCTTTCTACTAATGCTTTTATTGGTTCGCTAGACAACCTTAGTTCTCAACAAAAAATTATTTCCCTTAGATTGTTTGAGCACACATGGTTATCTTGATTATTCTTAGATCAGTTTTCTAAAAATTCTGTTACACGATGTCCTATCCCAGATTGAAAGCCACTTAACTTTTTGCCACAACCTGAAATATTGAGGACACGGGTTCGATACCTGAGGCAAGGAGCGGCTCCCGCCAAAGGATTTTGGATGGAAAGTAGACAGGCAAACTCACGCTACAAATGACAAAGCCAATTCCAGAACATTGGAGTTTAATAACTTCAAACTAGTCTACAGACAGTTTGAAATAGGTTGTTAGGTAATGCTAGGTGCGGGAGAGAAAGTTACTGCTTCCCCAAGTCAGATCCGCTGGTCAACTATGGCAGCAATAATACGCAGCAGTACAGCGATGCAAACTGTACAGCACTACGTAGCAACTTGATGGTACTGGCCCCTCCCTGTGGTCTCCGTGATCCTTTATACTAGTTCAAAACAGTTAACTTGGCTGAATCTTATTTAACCATGAACAGCAGTACGCGTGCTCGACCAGTGTGGTTGTAAACAAAACCAAGGGGTGACACAAACTCTTATTTACATGATACTCCTTTTCCATCTGACCCTGACGGTAGTGCGCCTTCCTATACGGTCTATTTATCCCCAACAGACCATGCTCTGCATCTGACCCTATCTGTAGCGCGCCTTCCTATACGGTCTATTGATTCCAAATGACCGTTGCACACCAACGCGTCTGCCCGCTTGGCTGTCCAACACGTGTGGCCAACACAGCGTAGGCAATACACAGGCTACATCTAAATATCTTTTTAACAATTATATTTTACTTTAATATTGAGTATATTACACCTCTCTTCCCAGGGAAATTAATGCAACATACCAGTTGCAGCAATTTTGCTATTCTGGATCTGACTTTCTTTAACTTCCTCTCCATTCCTATGTCTATGTTAGTTGACACCATTACATCGTATTTATGCATATTTTCATCAATTAATTTCCATAGATAAGTACTTTTCATTAACATATTGTTTCCTCACTTCACAATTCAGTTACTACATATTTGAAGTCAATCTTAAGTATTCACATTACCAGCTGATTCTTAATGTTAATGAATCTTAAATTCATTCAATCCTCACTTCACTACATAATTACAATTAATACTAAATTACGTTACCTTTACTATACTATAATAAAATACAGTTATGTTGTGACAGTACTATTTACCTTTTGTCACTTCTTTTGGCTATTGTTGTATCTTCCTTTGAGAAACCCGTGATGGCAATGCTTTCGTCAACCTTTTTTTTACTTCTACTGAAAATAACTCTTTCATCCTCCATACTGGAGTTTGATCTTCGACTACCACTCAGTCATGACTCTCTACAATTATTTACTGCTAGCCCGTACCCGCGACTTCGTGCGCGTGGATTAAGAATTTTTTTGCCAGAATTAAATATAGAAAGTTGCTAACGAAGGATTGGTCCCAAACAATATCGAGTAGGAATAATATGACAGGAAATCTATCACTATATCATTGTACCGTCGAACCTGTCTCTTGAAGAGAGTCAATTTCCAACATATTTCTGTCACCATTCGATAAGGTCTCAAAATTTCGTGACTACATCTGTTAATCATACTGGAAAAAATATCCTGTGCCCTTCATACAGATTTCCTTATAAAATTGCATCACAACGATATATCCATTTAGTCGTCAAAACGAAACAAAAAGACAGAGACTTACTTCCGTATCTATAATAATATTACTGTGGTTCACACTCACACACTGACTGCCAACAACACCTGAGGGATCATTATAACGTAAAAAAATTGTACACCTACAACATTGCAACACTACCTACCATTTGCCTCGCATTGCACCCCTAACTTTCTAATATCTACAGTTTAACATTCAATCCGAATAACCTACGGCCCAGGCCTGACTCTTAAGGTAAAAAACAATTTTGAAAAATCTTAGCCTCCACGGAGATTTGAACCGGAGACCTCGACATTCGTAAGCAAGCGCTTTAACCACTAAGTTGTCAGTCCACTACACAGAAGCACGGTACGGAGACGACCACATCCAAAGGGCCCGGCTATCGCCGTATTTCGAAGTTATGAGACAACAATGTGTTATTTATACGGATAATTTTCTCTTTGTTTCAAAGGATAAGTGTGCAAAGTTTCATCGAGATCGGATGAAAACTGTGGATTTGTATGAAGAACAAACAAACCAACAAACAAACATACATTCATCTTTATATATATAAAGAGAAACATACATTCATCTTTATATATATAAAGATTGTAGTTCTGACACAAACCTTTCCACAACAATCGTCATCCATATACTTTTTAGTATACCTGAAACACTCCCTGCAACACTTGCAGTAGCGGCAACAACCACAAGTTACTAAAACGAATACAATTATACATTTTGCGTAAGATGCAAAAGATACACCAAAAGCAAAAGGCTCTCTTGCCTCTCTATTTCTAGTTCAAGTCTTTTATTTTATGACCTGCAATCTTTAAGTCATCTAACTGCATTGCCACACGTTCTAAAGGTAATTTAACTTGTAACAATTCGGATACATTGTGTTTTTTTATCATTTATTATACAACAATCTATATCTATAGTTAAATTTGGGATAACGTCCTTGCTACTGACATTACTTCTGATTACATATTCTGATTGTATAAATACTCTTGTACCATAGCCTTTACATTGTGTATTAAACTTTATTTTTCCTAAACCTTTTAAGACGATGTCTGTTGGAGCACCTCCTCCACATAGAACTGTAAGACCTTCTCTGGGAGTCAGATACAACCATTCATTATGCCCGAGATGCGTCCATAAGCTTTGATTTAATTGCACTACTTTCTTTATACAATCAGCCGGTATTTCCCTGACTGGTTGCAACAGCTTAGCTTCGCATTCTTCGTGATCATAAGTAGATAGCAAAATGAATGTTTGTTTACAAATTCGATTATCCTGATCTAACAGTTTGCACTCGAATTTATCAAAATTTAACTTAGCGTAATGTCTCTTAGCATCGTCAATGAACAATAATTCCCTTTTCTGGTTGAATATAAACATAACTTCCTGGTGAGGTCTTTATCTCCATTGGCAATGGAATTACCTTCTACAAATTAAAAATATTATTATCTATTAAAAGGTACATGAATAACGTAACCAAGGACGTTTCCCGACAAAAATACGTCTAAGTCAATAAGTTTAAGTAACAAATATCCATAGGCCTCAGTTAGTGGAAATGGAAATTTTAAATCTCTTAGATCATCATGAATCAACTTTAAGTAATTCACAATTTGAACTGGGTTGATGATGTGTGGCTCAAGGATTCCCTTCTGTGCATTTACAATGGCAGTTATCACTAATTCATAACCCCTTTCAATTTCTTCGAAAATTAAAGTAAGCTGGATCAAGTGTTCATTAATTGCTAATAGAGTCGCTATACGCTGAATTGTTGCACCATTAGTTTGTACATAGTCGAGAACATAACGCTCTATCTTTTTCATCCCTTCTGCAAGTATCTTTTCATTTTGGACGACACTAGACATCATATTACTGATCCCATTCAAAGTAGTTTTTACAACAGCTACCTGTTCCTTCCTTAATTTCAATAGTTGCATTTGCTTGCTCTCCATGTCATCTATTTTTGATTTGAAATACGTTGCGTCTGCTGCACTTAGTGTTCCAAAAAGTACCTTGCTGATTTCTCCGACAAAATCGAAAAGACCTCTCTTTTTCCTACTTTCATGTCTAGTCAACTGAGATATTAAACTTTGGGCTTCTTTTATTCTAGCTACATGCCTATCAATGTGTTGTTCGATTCTGACACATTCTGCATTACTTATGTTTAGGTGGAACAATTTACTTCCACAAAATTCTATCGACAATTGTGCATAGGTCTCTGCCTGTATGAACTTTTTCATTATATCTTCCAGTTTCACGTAACTTACAACCTTACATGTGGTACTGTAAAGTCTAGCCTTACCCAAATTATCATAATATAAACCCGGAGAAGAACTTATCTTCTGCACATGGAAATCTTCCCATCCTGAACTTCCCGTTAGTATTATTAAAAGTCCCAACACAATCTTCATGAGTACCATGGCCTGCAATTAAAAAAATTCTTTTAGTCTATTTGCGTGTACTTTTATTATCTTATTTCTTTTTGTTTTAAGCATAACATTTGGTCCTTCTGTTTTCAGAACTTCATAAGGCCCTATCCATTGTGAATCTAACTTCTTTGAACGCCCTCTTCTTACAGACTCGTCATGCAATAAAACCTTATCACTTGGTTTAAACAATTTTGAGTTATCATTTCTGTCATAGTACTTTTTATTCATCTCTATACTCTTGTGTAGATGTTCCCTAGCTATTTCATGTAAAGATTGCATTTTACTCTTTAACATAGTCATCATAAGAATACAGAACTTCTGTAGGTTCCTTTTGTAATATACCTGGAATATTTGGTTTTCTCCCAAACAAAATTTCATGAGGTGTGAATCCCGTACTACTATGAGGTGTTGTGTTGAATACGAAAATTGACTACTGTATCCAATCATCCAAATTTCTTTGATCTTTATCAATGAAATGTCGCAAATATTCGGAGGGTACGCAATAGTTTTGATTTTCTGATTCTTCAAGAGTTTACACACCTTTTTAAATATGTCAATCATGAAATTCGATCCCTGACCTTTCTCATTCATAAGAAGCTGATAATAACCACTAGCTAAATCGAGCGTTGAGAATATTTAGCTTTACCTATACGATCTAGAATATCAGAAATGTTAGGAAGAGGAAATGCATCTCCTACGGTAATCTCATTTAATTTCCTATAGTCTACGACAACTCTCCATTTTTGTTTCCCACTAGCATCTGGTTTCTTGGGTATAAGTAACAATGGTGAATTCCAAGCACTTTTACTCGGTACTATTATATCATCATCTTACATTTTGTCAATTTGTTCTTGCAAGATCACACGCTGCGCTTCTGGTATTCGGTATGGCCTTGTATTGATAATTCTCCCTTGTGCGTCCGGTACTATAGGTATCTCATTTTTTATGATGTCTGTATGCGTAAGTTTATCTCCTGGCAGAAAGAATATATCATTAAACTCTGCACAAATTTTAAACAACTCGGATTTTTCTTCCGGATTCAAATGCTCTGTTCACAATTGCTTCTTAAGTTCTTTAACCCTTAAATCAAACTCTAACTGTGGTTTTTGTTTCATTGTTCTTACTTTGTATGTCCACTGATGTACTTTCTGGGACCGTTTCAACTTTAATTTTAGCACCATCAAGTGTAACCTCATTTTCTGAAGTAATAGTTACGTTAATTAGACAAGATCCATTCTCTATACTTACAAGAGCATCTGGTATATAAACATTTGGTACTAGTTCTGTTTTATACACTGTTCCTTCGGTTAAGCCTGGTTCACTATCTACCAGTAACCACCTTTGTCCTTTCATTTATCTCTAAACTAGGTTCATCCTCTGCGGACATAGCAACCGTTTCTTTCTGTATACTTAGAGACATATTCTCATAGTTCAAAATTGCCTTCTGTTTTCTAAAATAATCTCTCCCCACTAACCCATTATATGGAATGTCTAAGTCCATTCCTATAAAATGAAATTTATGCTCAATATTAATTTTTCCAATGGTTAAACCTAGATTTACTGTTCCAAATGTAGTGACCACTTCTTCAGCTATACCTTTTATATTTACCTTTTCATTTTTATTTAACGGCACATTATCTTTTAAGTAGTCTTTAAGAATAAGACTTGTTTGAGCTCCAGTATCCACTAATAACTTAACCTTATTATGTAAGCAGTCGTCACAGGGTAAATTTAAAACTTCATTTTTTATTTGCCGGTTTACGGCCAGATTTGGACCCATACGGACGTGGACCAACCGCCACTGTTCGTCCGCTAACAGTTTCCCGACCGGCTTCCCACCGGACTATTTGCAGCTTTAGCACCACATTCGTTCGCATAGTGCCCCTTTTCTGACACTTAAAACAAATAATTTGGCTCACGTCCCGTGACCGACATTTTTTCTCTGTGCGCCCACGCTTGTGACACTTTTTACAATATTCCTCATCAACAACTGGTACTCGACGTACCTTATTTTCCTTCTTCCTACACTCTCTTTGTGAGTGCCCTATTTTTCCACAATTAGAAACATTTCAACACACGGTCGGCAACCTTTCGTGGTTCCTCCGTCCGCCTATAACTTCTTTCAGCCATAGACAAAATCGCGCTCTCTTCCTGAAGAGCCAACTCAATCGCTTCCGGTAGGCGAATACTCTCTCCTAGACTTCTCACAATTGTCTGAATACGATCGTTTGATAGTCCCTGAATAAAGCACGCCCAACAAAGCAAATACACGAGGTTTTCAGCCCCCGCTAACATATCATCACTGCAGACCCTTCTGACAGCTTCTCTAAAATCACGCTGCATGTCATCTATACGACTACCCCACATCTGACACCATTTAATTTTTATGTCCTATCCCAGATTGAAAGCCACTTAACTTTTTGCCACAACCTGAAATATTGAGAACACGGGTTCGATACCTGAGGCAAGGAGCGGCTCCCGCCAAAGGATTTTGGATGGAAAGTAGACAGGCAAACTCACGCTACAAATGACAAAGCCAATTCCAGAAAATTGGAGTTTCATAACTTCAAACTGTCTACAGACTAGTTTGAAATAGGTTGTTAGGTAATGCTAGGTGCGGGAGAGAAAGTTACTGCTTCCCCAAGTCAGATCCGCTGGTCAACTATGGCAGCAATAATACGCAGCAGTACAGCGATGCAAACTGTACAGCACTATGTAGCAACTTGATGGTACTGGCCCCTCCCTGTGGTCTCCGTGATCCTTTATACTAGTTCAAAACAGTTAACTTGGCTGAATCTTATTTAACCATGAACAGCAGTACGCCTGCTCGACCAGTGTGGTTGTAAACAAAACCAATGGGTGACACAAACTCTTATTTACATGATACTCCTTTTCCATCTGACCCTGACGGTAGTGCGCCTTCCTATACGGTCTATTTATCCCCAACAGACCATGCTCTGCATCTGACCCTATCTGTAGCTTGCCTTCCTGTACGGTCTATTGATTCCAAATGACTGTTGCACCCCAACGCGTCTGCCCACTTGGCTGTCCAACACGTGTGGCCAACACAGCGTAGGCAATACACAGGCTACATCTAAATATCTTTTTAACAATTATATTTTACTTTAATATTGAGTATATTACAACGACTCAGAAACATAGATGATATCTTTATGATCAGGATACGCAGGAGGGCAGTTTTCTGAACTTCCTCAATAACGTCATCTCATACCACACACTGAAATTCGTTTGATCCCATTCCCATACCCATGCCAACAACTTAAATGTTGATGTATCGCTCTTGAATGGTCGCATAAATACTACTGTCCATGTCAAACCCACTAATTTTCAACTGTACCTGCACTAAGCCAGCTGCCACTCATCTCGTACTAAACACTTTCTCCAATATTGCCTTGATATCTGTGGCAGACATACATGTTCTGACCAGAATTTTATCACAGAGTATTCCAGCAATATTGGCTCAGTCATTAATATCCTACAACTATCCACCACATTAGATGCACCGAGTTCAAAAAGCAGCAGTATAAAAAGCCGCAGTATAAAAAGCTATTTTGCCAAGCAGAAAGAATATCTGGCAAGAAAAGACTGGAAAATGAGAAACACTTGCTCCGAGTTCAGCAAAACAATGGCTACAGTAGACATTATATATCACATGTCCTCTCCTGCAACAAGAATCAAAACAAGACAGATGGGAATATAATTCAAAAACAGCATTTTTTCCTCTTGTAAAAGGAGTTACAGATAGAAAAGGACAATTACTGACAAGGTACGACACCAGACCAATTTTTATTGGTAACAATGAGATTAAATAATTTAAGGAGTCAAAGATCCTCAATCCACAAAAAACAGGTCCAGGAGTGTATAAAATTTGTAGTCAATGGGAATAGGTATACCAAGGAGAAACAAAGTGGGCTGTCGAAATAAGAATATAATAACACCACTGAAATACAAGATTAGGTAAAACTACAAAATTGGCTGTCGCAGACCTTTTTTTGGAAGAACAGCATGAAGTGTTAAGGAAAGAGACAAAGGTATTGGCAAAACCAAAAAGGCTATCTGGCGTTTAAATTCTGGCACCCAGTAGAAATATTTAAACATACATTAAATACCAACAGAGTCGGAGGGTAAAGACTAAATAAAACATGGAAATGTCTTTTGTATTACTAAAAATTGAAACAAAGAAGTATAACAACATCTATAGTAGATTATAAATGTAATACCTCTGCAGTATCTCTAGCTTGTGTTACTTTGTAGACAACCAAAAATTTTTCTTAGAGGCAAAAGTCACGTAAATTCAACATAAACACATTGCAGTTGAAGACCTGACTAAACAAACGAGATAAAAAATTTCAGCTCGGAAATCAATTAAAAGTTTTAAAATTTATAATAAAAGTTTCTTTGAAACCAGGCTCCTACAGTTTTTCTTTCTTAAAGATACAAGATGTTTCAAAATGATTGGGGCTTTGAGGCTTTCCAGAATTTTTACCATTTGATTTACAAATATAAAAGATACATCAAATGAAAGAGAAAATCAAACAGTTACATTGTACGCATGTGAATCAGTGTTTCATCCATCTTCTGCTAGAAAGCATTAGTAGTACAGATGGCAATTGCTGAACAGAAAGCAGTTTGTGTATTACAGTTTGCAAGGTGTGAATCTGTAGTTATAGTTCAATGAGCATTCAATATTAAATTCCATTGCAATCCTCCAAGTAACAACAACAACCATAGATGGTATCATCAGTTTGAATACATCAGCTGTCATTGTAGAGTGAAGAGTATGGGATGATCAAGCCTGACCCAAGAGCATGTTTACCAAGCGGGAAATTATTATGCATGTAGCCCCAAGAAATCTGTCGGGAAGGCTAGTCATGAATTAGCAATTCCATTTTTTTTTTAACTGCTTAATGTCTCTTAACAGCGAGGTCTTTAGAGACGGAAAAGGATTGGGGCAAGGAATGGGAAGGAATTCGGCCATGGCCTTTTGAAGGAAGCATCCCAGCATTTGCCTGGAGTGATTTGGCAAACCATGGAAAACCCAAATCTGGATGCCCAGACGGGGATTCGAACCGCCGTCCTCTCGAATGCGAGGTCAGAACGTTATCCGTTACATCACCATGCTCAATAAGCAATTCCAGTGGTACGGTGTGGAAAGTTTTAAGAAAATGCTTACAGCTACATCCTTATCGTTTACAGGCGTTACAAGCTCTAAAGCATACAGATCACTGTTTAGGTGACAACTTCACAAACAAAATGTTACTGTATGATGAAGACTTTTCTTGATTGTGTCATTTTGATTGATGAATCGTCATTTCACCTGTAGAAATGTGAACACTCATAACATGTGCATCTGGAAGAAAATCTGCACGAGGTGGTACAGTTACAATGAGTCTCCCCAAAATTGAATGTTTTTTTGTGCCATAACTCGGTGGAAAGTTAATTGCCCTTTCTTTTTAAGTGAAGCAACTGTAATTGGTATTTCTTGTCTTGAAGCGCTACAATAATGGCTCTTTCGTCAACTGCAAGATGATGAATCAAATACTTCATTTGGCAGCAAGATGGTGTGCCTCCTCACTGGCAGAACACTGTACACGATTGGTTAAATGACATTGTACCCAACCGCTGGATTGGCCGCCATGGGCTGGATGACAGGGATTGCTTGCTTCATTTTGAAACGTTCTTTATTTATCTGAAAAAATTATTCTTATGATTTTTTCCAATAACATACTGCTGTTTTGAGTTTTACACAAAAATATTTACTAAAACCTGTTAAAAAACATTAAATTGTCTTTAGATAACTTCATTTGACAGATATTAAGCTCCTCAAACTGTTCTCATAACAGACAATTGATCGTAAATACATAAATCATTTTGATTTATATATTAATGGTAACTATATTTTTAAGAAACCTAGATATTATCAGATGTACCAGTAAAAAAAGGTAAAACAATCTTTAAACGAAAACACTGTTGACAGTCTGCATTGTTTTGGTACTAACAACTTTCAGCTTACGACATATCTTGCACAGGGCCACATTTAGGCATAATCTACCTAGGCTGTAGCCTAGGGTCCCACACAACAAAGGAGCCCGCACCACATGGAAAATAAATGAATACAGTAAAAGCTCCTTATTCGCGGGGGATACATTCCGTAAAAATGCCGCGAGTATGGAATGGTAATTTGTTTGTGATTATAGGGGATAAGTTCCAAGGTTCCGAAAAAAACTAATTAAAATCAATTTATTAAGAGATTTTAAGCAACATGTATTAATTATTATTGTCAGGTTTAGGCAATCTTTTAAAGAATTTCATGATTTTTCTTTTCTTGTTTTGCCACTTTTTGAACGGTCTTTCTATTCAGATTGATATTCAGCTGTGGCTTTAACAACTTGTCTTTTTAAAACAAGACTTCTTTCCATAGACGGATAAATTTTCATGAATAAATCACAAAGCTCATTTGCCATCCATAGACCTTCAAACAGCTCCCCTTTTTTTTTTTTAAATTAAATGTCACCATTTCAGTGCTCGTTGAAGCCTCTTCTTCAATGGGTTGAGGATTTAATATTTCCTCCAAGTCAATTTCAGTCAAATCATCTTTCGATTCAATCGACTCTTGAATGTCACTTAATTCTATCTGCTCAAAATAATTTTTTTTTTTACTTATGGCTTTACGCCTCGTTGACGTCGAAGTCATTAGAGGTGGGATGGGACGGAGGACAAGGAACGGTAAGGAATTCTGCCATTTCCTTTTGAAGGAAGCATCCCGGCATTAGCCTGGAGTGATTTGGGTTCAAAATCATGTCATCCTATGCAATTCGCAACTTGAGTAATGTTTGCAGTTAAAGTTTGAATTGGCACGGATTCTTTATTTCCGACAGTGAGATGACGCCACAGTTTTTTCGAGCACGATTTCAATGTGTATGGCTTCAGTTCTCACAGCGATTTTTGTATTGCAACAATGCATTATGCTATGTCAAAATTTTTCTTGCACTGCATAACATTTATAAATAACATAAATTGGGAACAAAGCAGTGGGGACAAATGTTATTCACTTAGAATTGTTCCAATGAAGTACTGATACATTCAGTGGCAATAAGATTTTTTTTTATGTTGTTTCGGCTAGATAGAGTGACTCTCGGCATGTGTCAGCAATACTCAAACGATGCCGACACGTTAGTGAAGGATACCGAATGCGCTGAATGTACCAAATGGATCCGCAAATAATAAAAATTTCAAGCGGGGAATACAGAAGGTTGTCACAATTATTCTATCCGCAAATACTGAAACCGCGAATACAGAAAGTTGTCAATTATTTTATCCGCGAATAGCGAAACTGCGAATAAAGAGCTTTGACTGTAAATAAAAATATATTAGTCACTGTCATCCTGTTGAAATGCTTTATGAAGAATCAATACGGTTTTTTTAATGTTTCTCTATTGTGTGCTTTGGTGATGTTAATCATCTTTTATCGTTTGTTTTATGTTAATATGTAGGCCTACTGTTTCATATTGTTACTAAAACTTTTCAGTTTGTAATTTTGGGGGCTTTTGCCGGAAGTGTTTGGGTGAAACAACAGAACTAAAATAGGTAATACCTTATCTATTGATCATCAGTCAACAAATTGAACGTGCGGGCATGACTTGCCAACATCATTCTTGGAAACGATGCACGAAGCATGTTGCGAAATTTTGATTCATCACCAAGTTATCCTCGTATATTTACTATCATTACATTATTCAATATTTTGCATTAAAAGGTTCATAAATTTAATAAGTAATCGATATTGCTTTTCATATATAAGGGCCCGCACTGCGGTTATATCCTAGGGTCAAACATATCTAAACAAGGACTTAATAACAGCAAAGAAAGTGGCTAAAGATGGGTTTATGAAGAGTATTGTCAGTGCAGGAGGACCACTGACTGATGCATCTAGAAATTTCTATGGCTATATCAGGAAACTGAGGGGAAGGGAGGGTGTAGAGATGCTCATAGATAAGGATGGAGAAGTAGTTACTGAGGATTTGAAAAAGGCAGAGATTTTAAGTAACTGGTTTAGTGAGAGTATTAGGGACAATGAATCAGAAACGGGAAGGTCTAATATGGAGAACGAGCTTAACAATAAGATTAGAAATGAAGATACTAAAGAATTTGAAATTCATTCTGAAGAAATCATGAAGGAAATAAGCAAGCTGAAAACACATAAGGGGGCTGGTGCAGATAATATAACTACAGATATCTTAAAGATAGCCGGATGTGACATTGTACCTTATCTTGAAATATTATTTAAATTGAGTCTGGATACTTGCTGCTTACCACAAGACTGGAAAAGTGCGATAGTAGTACCGGTACAAAAAGGAGGGGGTGAGAAATAAAGTCGAAAATTACAGGCCAAACAGTTTGACTTCCGTGGTAGGTAAATTAATGGAAAGATTAATTTGCAACCACATCAGAAAAATATGTGAGGAACATAAGTGGTTTTCAAGTAGGCAACATGGGTTCAGGCAAGGATATTCATGCGAATCTCAGTTGGTGGGATATATGCAAGATATTTCAGATGAAATGGACAAGGTAGGCCAAATTGATAGTGTAGCACTAGATCTTTCAAAGGAGTTTGGCAGAGTGAGCCATAAAATGGTAGTAAATAAGGTAAAAACTATTGGAGTGGATGAGAAAGTGATTTGCTGGGTAGAAGACTTTTTAAAAGGTAGAAAACAGAAAGTTAGGGTAGGAAATGCGGTATCAAAGGAAGTGGAAGTAAAAATGGGAGTGCTGCAGGGTAGCGTATTGGGACCATTGCCATTCATTATTCTAATGAATAATTGTGTTGATTGTTTACTATCTGAAATTAGATTGTTTGCAGATGACATAATGCTGTATAAAAGGATCAACACGATAAAGGACTGTAAACAGTTGCAGGGTGATCTGGACAGGATATCTAGTTAGGTTGGTAAACATGGGATGAAGATAAATGCAAAGAAGAGTCCGCTAATTAGATACACAAATAAAAAACAAAAGGTTAATTATGAATATAAGGTGGGGGAAGAATTGCTTGCTGAAGACTTGAAATGTAAATATCTTGGCATTACATTTGATAACAAGCTTAACTGGTCAGGACACATTGGACAGGTGGTAGGAAAAGGTTTCAAGGTTCTGCACTTGTTGGAGAGAGTGATCAGGGGATGCACGAGAGAAGTAAAGGAACTGGGTTACAAAACTTTAGTCAGACCATTGCTCGAATATGGTAGTGTAGTATGGGACCCACATTTTGAGTATCAAATACAGGAGTTGGAGAAGGTGCAAAGTAGGGCTGCTAGATTTGTTCTTGGAAATTATCGCAGAATGCAATCAGTGACAGATATGATAAAGGAGCTGGAATGGGATTCATTGCAAGACAGGAGGAGGATGAGGAGGGTAATGGGAGTGTACAGGGCGTATACTGGCGATGAGGCATGGAAAGATATTGTAGTAGGTATGAAAATTAGTTCATGGAAGGGAAAAGATGACCATGACCACAAGCTGGCACTCGATTTCAGGCACAAGGGTGTGGGAAGATTTTCTTTTTTAGGTAAGGGTGTCAGGGATTGGAATGAGTTACCAAGGGGAATGATGAATAACCTACCGAAAACGTTAAAAGAATTTAAAGTTAAAATTTGTAGAGGGCAAATGTAGGCGAGTGAAGGATAGCGGGAAGTTGGGTGTGTAGGGAAAGCGTGTGCTCCATTGCAATTAAATTAAATATCATAAAGGGCCTGCACCACAGGTATAGCCTAGGGACCTACACACCATAAATACTGCCCTGTTCTTGATTCACAGGCGCAATAGCTTACTTAGCACACAAACAAATTTAGAATCATCAGTATGAACATGCATAATTTTTATAAAATACAAAAATCGGCTAACAGTTGCGCTATAGAATCTTTGAACATCATTCTATTGTTATTTTGCTGTATGCATTATCTGATACAAAATATGGGCGCAACACACGCATTAATTACTACTCTCCCTTGCACCACTCGTTTCCTAATCTATCACTTCACCAATCAATGGGAGGGGGAGGGGGGGGGGAATGATACCATCAGAATACTTTTGTAGCAAGTCATTTTATACTGTCAAGTTGTGTCAACTGAAGATATTTGTTATATAAGGAATATTTAGATCTCAAATGAAATACAATTTGAATTTTTTTTAATGGATCTCCATTCAAATTTTAATATGCACTCAAAATGATTATACAAGGGTTGTACCAAAAATAAGGTTCCCAATGAGCTACAGCTGCCAGGAAAGGTACTAGGCTAAATTCGGCAATCCCCATTCTCGATTCCATCCGCCCGAACTTCGCTACGCCACTTAGTCTTGGGTTGGCAGCTATCTGAGATGGAAGTTCCAATCGCCGCTCCCACCAAGTGTGAGGTTTGTGCAATAATATGGTTTTTACATGCAAAAAATATTCCACCTGTGGATATTCATCATCAACTCACAGAGATTTATGGTGAAAAGTATATGTCTATCCAACATGTCCACAAGTGGTGTAAGAAGTCTGTTGCCAGACACACGGAAATTCAAGACAAAGAACAGAGCGACAGACTGATGGTTTCAGAGGAGATTGTAGAGAAGATTGAGAGAGAACTGCTTAAAGATCAGAGGGTCACGATCCATGAACTTGTTGAAAATATTTGTGAAAGTTCCCACAGCACAATTGAAAGAAATTTTACTGACACATTGGGTTATCTCAGTACAGAAGTTCAAAGAAATGCAGTCGGCTGAAAAAGTAATGGCGACTGTATTGGGTAATGGGATATTGCTCATCAATTTCATGCCTCCTAGGATGCCAATAAACTCAAGCAGGTACTGTAAGACTAACCAAACTCAGGGGAGTGATCCAGAATTGTCAGAGGGGAAAACTGACAGAGATAGTGGTGCTGCTTCATGAAATCGCTCGACCCCACATCTCTCATCAAACACAGGACATTCTGGAAAAAATTAGGGTAGACTGTTATGCCCCATCCCCCTTGCCACCTGGACCTAGTCCCCAGTGATCATCACTTATTCCCAAAGTTAAAGGAACAAGAATTAAGTGGCCTACACTTCGGGAACGATGACGAAGGGAAAGAAGATTTAACACGTTTCCCCTAACAGCAGGGATCTTAGACATGGGGATACAGAAGTGGAAAAAATTGGGACTATGTAGAAAAATAGAACAATGTTCAAGCTTTTCAACAGTGTAAATGATTATGAGAATAAACAATGATTCCTATATTTTTTAAAATACGGGAACCTTACTTTCGGTACAACCCTCATAATAACAAGGGTCAATATGTGAGCGATTATAAACTGATAGTTATCAAATTTCATGTGTTGAGCGTAGCTTTCTTTCCTATTAATTCCAGAAAACAATTTGTGCAGTTTCCTCTTAACAGAGTATCGCTAAAATTATTGCATATATAATGAACACAATCGATATTTGCTTTATATACTTTTTATAATTATAAATATTCTCAATTAAATGGTGACACCAGACACTCTTGCAAATGATAAATTATTGGTGAAACCTCTTTTTCAGGTACATACAGTGATCCATCCTTTTATTCTTAAAGCACTACTAATATATATATATATATATATATATAAATATTTCCTCATTTCCATCACTGTTTAAAATTTAAAAAAATACACATCTGCTGCTTAAAAAAAACTAAGAGCTGCATTTTTGTCTTCATTTGCTGCAGTTCTGTCAACTTTCTGTCTACTTTACCAGCTAATGATTCTTTGCTTTGATTAAAAAATTTCCATGGCTAATTGACACCATTTTGAATATCAAAAACCTGATGGGAAAAATTTTCTGATAAGCCTCAAAATTTATTGTAGAGTGCCATTTCACACCACACTTTAAACTTTAACAGTTCATCGAACATTGTAATTAAAGATGCACTGAAATTCACCTGACAGAACAAAATTAGAATGATTTCATCAATGAGTGGTGCAGTGACTGACAGATGATCTAAATAGACACAGCTTTGTTTCCAAATATCAAAACAGTATGACCTTGACATCTGTAAAGTGGCCCATTCACAGTACAGCTTGTAGGAACTATGACTATTCATTTTCCAATTTAGGACTCTTCGTGGACCGTTAATGGTTTATGGGACTACATGTTGGACATATAGAACGTTGTTGGTCTCCCAGAGTAGCCTACAGGTGTCCAATTCTACATCCTACTACTTTGGATTGTGAATGGGGGAATTATCCAACAAAGTGGCTTTTTACTTTTTTTTTATCTCAATAAGGCTTATTGAAATATTTAACTAGTCATAAGAGGCAACAATATAATACAATTTTAATTTGATTTTCTGGTAATATAAGTTGTTTGCATTTCAAAAATTTGTAAAAGCTTTGAAATAATTTTTGTTAATATTTAAAATCATTACTGTTGTAATTGTTTCAACTGCGTAACTAATATGTACCAAGACTATCTGGTTTTCTTTACACCAAACTCTTTTCATACCACTTTATCAGACAATAGTTAATGTAAAATATAATTTTTCACTTACCTTCATATATTAACCTCAGAGAGCTATATAAATTGCTCTGCATGTTTCAGATATTGCTTTCGTAAGCATCTCAATAGATGTTTTTCAACTGAATTTCAGGTCTTCATATGTTTTCTCTGTGACCAGAAGTCACAATGTTGCTATGAGACATTGTTGTGCAGGGATAAATTAATGCAAGAGTGTTCTGCATTCCGAGATTAATAGACCATTTGTGTAACAAAACCATGAAACTGATTTTGTCCATTCTCAAGCAGTTTTTTAACTATCACAATCTATTTCATTCAAAGTTCTTGCAACACTATAGTTTACTTGATCAATAATCAATTTATTGATCCACATTTTCTTTTTCTCTAAACCCATGGAAAGAAGACAAAGCACTGCCACGTTTCTTTCCATTCTCCTTGAAATAATGTGTGATGAGGATATTTCTGTGCCGCTAGAAGTATGAGTAACATCTTGTTGGGTCCTTTGTTGAAGTCTGAATTGACGGGTGCACCCAACAGTAGTCTTACAGCAAGGTCAAACATTTTGAATTCTGAATGGGCTACTTAAGTGAATTTGAATCTAGTTAGCTGTGCCTAACGTTTCGCGGTGTGTAAAGCACTGTTGTATAGACTACATGCCACCCAAACACTAACGTCGAGTCATATACACAAGTGGCACTGCCAGTACACAGTGTGTCTAAAATGAGTCATCGATTAAATGAAATAAATAAATAAATATCCACATGCCATTGCGAACTATGTGCTCTACTTTCATTGTGACAAATAAAAAGAATGAAAAGTTAAATAGCTTGTCTCTGATACACCCCCGCCACAAGGCCCAGCATAGCTTTCTAACCAACCTCTCCCTCTTGACTGAGCCACATAGTTTATGGATGTTCCCTTATTGCCACATCAAACCTGAAACTTCATCCAGCTAAAACATCTTTATTTGACCAATATTCAATTCATCAAGGGGCATTTTGAAATAACTGAATCTGACAGTTAACAGTACTATTTAGTAAGAATTGCATGTTGAAGAAAGATTTAAAATATGGTAGCACACTGTGTATATAAACCAAAATCAACTGTGAAAATGGTTTATAAATCTTTGTCAGATTATAATGTAGAAAATCCTCATAGGAATTGAGGTTTACATTAAAAATCTATCAAAGAAAACTAACAATTATTTCATGTAGTCCACTTTTTTTAACAACATTTTTATTTGCTTATACTATATGGGGTTCATTTTGATATAAAAAATAGCAGACTGTTATACAGTAAATCTATCTTACTAACTTCGATTTTAAAATCCACCAATTTGAGCATGAAAGGAGACAATTAATGCAGATTTAGATCCTTGAACTGGCACACACTACCAGCTTGTTTATGGCCTGGCCTTAACGAATATTCTGAGCTATCAAGAAAATGGGATTCCAAGTGGACTATCCTGCATCCTACGCCACTGATAGCAATACAAGTAAAGAAGAAATCGTGTTTGATTTTACACAGCAAAAATTGTGAATTTTCCTCTATCACATTAAATAAAATGATTGGGTTCAGTTACCTGTCTTATGTTCTACACCTTACATGTACAGTATGTTATGATTAAATGCATAAAAAGTGTGTGAATAATTGTCTTTCTGTGTATTATTAAAAAGCTGTAAATAGTATTTAAAATTTAATCATTAAGTAGCCAGAATTGTGGAACATTTTGTGAGCGTGGTAGTGAAAAACACTGCAGTAAACAAGCTTTTACCAGCAGCTCTACTCAAATAGAATACATTTTTAGTGTTCAATTTTTTCAAATTTAACAAACAGTTTTTTTACACAGGTTTTCTTAGATAAATTCATTTTAATTTGATAATTCGTAATTGACTGACAGCTGCAGTTTCTTTAGGGTTATCTTCTAAAGATAAGACACATGATATAAAGGGCTTATGGTATTAAGCTCATAAAAAATACCTACTTTATCAGGCCTAATTAAATATACACTAAAATCTGACCAAAAAATTACGAGGTTTTTTTTTTTTTTTTTTTTTTTTTTTTTTTTTTTTTTTTTTTTACGGCCTGAAAATGATCAGCGTTTTTTTTTGTGTCATAAGCAAATCAACACACAGAAAGACTGGTTTATAATAAATCATGACAAACATATGCTCCCATCTACTTTCCAAATGAAACCATTTAATTATATGACTAACTTTATTGCCTTATAACATTTTCCTGCTCATTGTTATCATTTAATTATATGAATTGATTTCATGCTGCAGTCTTTACATCCACTGTTTTTCCCTACATTGTGAAACATAAGTGAAGTAATATAATGGCATTCATTCCTGAAAGCAGATTGTTCAAATGTTTCTAAATTACTCTAATGCTTTTATTTTTTCCACAATTTCAGAACACAACTGACAATAAGATTTATGCCCACCATTCAGTATAAAAGAAGTCATGCTGTTACTATTACACAAGCATCCTAATTCACTCAGTCATTTCAGTTTGTATAACAGAAGAAACTGAAGGTACCTGGTAATAGCTTCATTTCTGCAGCATATTATGGTTAAAAGGGTGCACAGAACATGTGAAAAGGGACAATTCCATTATTGATGGCAATTCATTTCATAAGTCTGTATTTTTATGTATGTCGCAGTAGTAGACTACACCTCTTACTCCAAAATAAAATGAACTAGCAACTCTTACTGTGTTACAATAGGACACTGAAGCTTTAATTGTTTAAAATACAATTATTATTTGAAAAAAAGAAAAAAAAAAAGAAAAACAGAAACATTTAAAATTCACAAGTATCTTTCTGAGGTAGATAAAATGAAAATTGAAACTAAAACAATGCGCTTAACATCCACTATGTTCAGTGTCACCAAATAACAGCTCACACTCAACATGAGTGAATACTTAAATATAAAGTAGCTATTGCCTTCAAGTTGTATTCATGATTAACATTTTAATACAGGATCTAAAGGAAATGGTACAGCAAGTGTGCTCTCCACCAACAAATCAAGCTGATTAAGGAAAACAGATACTAAGTTTGCACCAGCCTTGTTTTTACTCAAGATAGCTACACTTAATTATAATAATTTGTTTCTATTGACTACATTCTTACACAACTGTTAGTCTACAGCTACTTCACAACAAAAATGACCTTATAATGAAGATTTTCTTTTGTCACCAGTCAATGAATACATGATCAAAACCCTTCACATTATCCAGGAGAATGAATTTTTAAACAAAAGTGACCTGCAGAATTTTTATAAAGTTATAGCAAGACCATTATACAATGATGTCTGGCATTGTCTCCTTATGATGAAAGAAGTCACTCTCCAAGGAAAGGTATGAGTTACTATCATTAATTTCTAGGTGTACTGTCACAAAAGTTTGATTTCATTGAATATGTTCGTTCATTTAAGAGGTGTAATTGAAAATTTAAAATATGATCATATAGTGGTCTCAGTTTTAAGTTCTAGACCTTCTAGTTACATTGAAAACACTGATATAAATAATCTGGTACTCAAGGCAAAAGAAAATTGCTTCCAAAAAGCATTGTAAAAAATATTTTTAAAATGCAAAATTAATAAACAACAGAAAATCTGAATATTTTAAGAATGATAATGATTTTTGATAGTCTTTGATTGAATGACAAATATAGCTGCACTGTTAACTAACTGGCTTAAAATCTTGATAAAAATGACAAAATAAAAAGTAACAAAAATTAAAAATTCAGTATCATTGAACTTAAAAGAAATTACACAAAAATGTACTCTTTATTTGCTGATCATTGATATTGTTAAGATCTTAACTGGCTCACAAAAACCCCAAAAAGAAAAATTTATGATGTTCATTAAAAACAGAAAAAATAATGTTAAAAGGAGAGATCTTTGTGCCTTTCTCTTTTAAAGGACAGTAGGAATTTAAATTGAGCAAAAGCTATAACTTAGTTACTAGTTTTTTTTCCAAAACAGATAAAATGAACAATGAATGTACCAATATTTACTGTACCAACAGATATGGTGCTTCCCCCCTCCCCTTCATGCCCCTCTCGCCAACATTCATTCTTCTTTAGTACTCTATTTGTTTGTGTTTACATGCATTAACATATAGCCATACACACATTTATTTATTTATTACATTTATTTAGAGGATAATGTATGAAAAATTAAGATTTCTGAAGTAAAACTGATATGGCAAGACCATGCTGTTGGCAATCCAACAAACTAATTCTACAAGACCAAATTATCCTGATTTCAGATACCGTATAGAATACTGTTTCCTCATAATAGTATGAAACAACTCTAGGTGCAACAAATGGGAAGGTTTGTATTATGTGAGCTGCTCCACTGTATCCACTGAAGAAATCACAAT